>JAUZSZ010000083.1:9236507-9247475 GCA_034780575.1 Labeobarbus marequensis
GACCCATACAATGTATTTTTGGCTATTGCTACAAATATACCCCAGCGACTTAAGACTGCTTTTGTGGTCCAGGGTCAAACATTTCTTAACAAGTGCATTTTGTTTTAATAATGACAAATTAAAAGATTTACTTCAAAGTACATTTAAAATCATTGTTTTATAGCGTTTTATCATGATTTAAAGATGTACAGCTAATTTGATGTGTTGACTAAAATACTGAAGCACATGTAAAATGACCTACACTTAGACTTAAACTGTGGTATGTCATTCGATGTTACGTTTAAAGTTAATATATTTTAAATGCAATAAATTGTAACTTCATCATTACAGATGTGTTATTACAAATATTATGGTAAATATTAGTTAAATACTTGTCCTTGCATTCAGCCGTACACTTTAACCATATTACAATGACAACAGAAGTAATGATTAAATCACTATTGCTATTAGTCCTATAAGTTCTGTTGTAGTGTAGTTCACAATATTGCAAGAGAAAAAAAGGCAGCTAGTTGTGCACTGAAAGTTTACTATTGTTAAACGTAAAATTACACTTAAAAGTATACTTTCATAAACTAAAAAGTGGCCAGTTCCAAGAAATATTGAGCTATAGTATTCATTATTTTTACAATTCTAACTATGTAAAGTCTACTTAAATGTACTTGAAATTTACGTCAAATTAACTTGAATGAAATATACTACTTTTTTGTAATGGAAGCCAACTGTACAAATATGCCAATCTGCAGTTTATGAAGTGATAGTTAAACCTGGCAATGAAAAATCCCAGGTTTAACTAATGCACCTACAGTATTTATGATTAAATATATTTAAGATGAAAAATATTTATAATTTATGTTTATAATTATAATATAATTTAAGATGAAATATAAAGATGAAATGAAGTATTATGTATTTAAAGTACATTCATTTCATAATCAACTCATAATCAAAAAATCAGTCACTGTAATGTTCACTAGGGGTTTTAAAAACAGTGTGCAGCTAATGTTTGCTAACTCACTTGAGCAAAAAACAAAAATAAATAATAAATGTATCCACTAAATTGTTCTCTATAGAACTCGTTGCCTAATGGAAAATTGTTTATTAGTCAAAATCATGAAATATGTTAATGATCTTTTCAGGTAGCAATCTAACAGTTTAGCATGATAACTTAGCATAGCAGCGCTAACAGGTTAACGTTTTTTGATTAGCTAGAACTCACTCTTCCCCTTTTTTCTGATGAGTTGAAGTCATGTTTTAAGGTAATTCATAGCATGCCACAGATGTTAGATGGAAACTCACTTGCATCTTTTACTTCCTCGGTTTTTCTCATCTGTTCACTGTATTGCTCTCTTTTTCCCCCTTCTTTTTTCCTCTGTTATGGTACCTGACCCTGTTTCTCTGGCCTCTTTTCATCATGATTGGCTGCAGGATGGATGATGCCGAGGCCTGTTTTATCCTAAGCAACCGATTTGAAGTGGACCGCTTTGCCGCTGTATGTTCCCCTCCAACTCAATTTTCTCACCTTTTTTCCATTCTGCATTTCAACCCTCTCAATTCTATCCATAAAATAGGAAGCAGCAATTTCAAACATCTCCAGTATTAGCCCGTTTCTCTTGCACTCTGACATTCTCCCTGCTGATCTCACATTTTGACAGTTCAACGTGAAATGATTTATCCTGAAGGCAATTGTAAGTGTTGTTTAGGAGGTAGTTGGATGCCTCTCACAAAACCTGTCAAGAAAACATCAGGGTCATATTTCAACCCAAAATCAAAAGAAATAAACACTAAATATATTTAGCATTAAGAAAAGGAGGCTTATTTTTGCAATGTAGCATGAATTCCCTTCTCCCATAGCTGCAATTACTTTAATACATAAAAAATTTACTGTATTACTGTATTATAGAAGATATATTATGTAAATGTGATATTTGATGTATTGCCTCATTTAAATTATAAATACAGCATAGCTCATTTGAATTCTTATTTAAATTATTTTAAAAACGTTGAAACTAATCTTTGGAGAATAATTAAGAAAAACTTCAAAGTAAATGTCTGGAATGTGGTGGAAAATATACTTAATAATTTTACATTGACAAAAATATCTTAATGGTTTAGAAAATAGACTTTATTTTCTTTTTGCTTAATATAATTTTCTGATTTTTTTCTTCTGATTTTGTGGTGAAATGTGACCTCTACGTGTTTTAATGAGATTCACCTAGTTGTCAGGCACTTTTGATGTTAATTTCTCTGTAAAGAGGGTAATGGCTGGTACATAAGTGCAGACATTATGACTAATGGTGTACTTCTGTTCATGTGCTTCTCTTTCTCTCTGTTTTTCTTTGTCACAGGACCATCAGACCATTCTTAGGGCCTGGGCTGTGAAGGACTTTGCCCCAAACTGCCCTCTCTACGTGCAGATCCTCAAACCCGAGAATAAGTTCCACATCAAGTTCGCAGGTCAGTGTGCAAATTGTGTTTCTTCTCTCAGGATGCAGGTGTAGAGAGTGTGATATTCGATGCGCTTCGTACATGTGTGAGTGTGTTGAGAGGCAGCCGATCAGCCAATCTCCTTCCCTCTGAAGCTGTGTCCTTCAACACTCAACCCATTTTATATCTCTCTTCAGTTGTGGAAATGTGGACAATGCTTTTTACTCTCCTGGTCCTCCCATTCCCCATGTCTGCTATAGTGTGGAGGCCAGTGTTGGTATTATTAACGAAAACTATTACGTGGACTAGAGCCTAGCAGTGAAAAAATATTTATAAAATAAAAATAGGGGTTGTGGGGGTTTGAAGAAAAGAAATATCTCATGTGAACATATAAACAACAATACTGTTCAAAGGTTTGAGGTCAGTAAGTTTTTTTAAAAATATTTTTATTCAGCAACAATTAATTAAATTGTGATTTTGAAAAGTAATTGTGAGATTGTGAAAAGTGAAAAGTGAAAGTAAAGGCATTATAATGTTAAAAAAAATTCAAACAAGCTGTGTTCTTTTGAAATTCCAAAGAATCCTGACAAAAAAATTTACATTGATAATAATAAGAAATGATAATAACATTTTTTTTAACATTGATAATAATAAGAAATGTTGAGGTTGAAATGAAGAAATGAAGGCTGGAGTAATGATGCTGAAAATTCAGCTTTGCAGCACAGGAATAAATTACATTTTAAAATAATCAAACAGAAAACAGTTATTTTAAATTGGGATAATATTTCAAAATATTACTGTTTTTACTATATTTGTGATCAAATAAATGTGGCCTTGGTGAGCATAAGAGACTTACCGACCCAACAGTAGTGTACATATTACTGTATTACAGTTCTTATGTCCACTTAAAATGCTTTAATTTACTAGTTGACTACTCAAACTGCTTTACTAATAATTAATGTAAGAAATGTTAATTGTCAGTGCTTAAAAATTTCAGCATAGTTTAAGACATTTGTTCCTCTTTTCTCTTTTTTTGTCTAAATAGTACAAGATTAGTCTTTCCTGACACCATATTAATAAGATGTATTCAGATTAGATTTTCTAAAAAAGCAGTAGTTTCTGATAAAGTCAATGTACACTGATTTAAAAAGGTTTTAAAAACCAAAATAAAGCATACAAGCAAAATACAAAACACTGATGCACTATTAAAACAAACTAAAACTAAACTGAAATTGAAACACAAAACAAGATAAAATATTCAAAACTATAATAACCCTGTTGCCAGCAGACTCACAGGCTGTTTTTGGCAGTCTGAGCCCCTCATGTTCAACAGGCCAGCCAATCAAGCATCACTTGTTGGGCTGAGGAGAGTGTGTGGCGCCCTCAAACCTCAAACACCATGAGGCTCTCCTGCACAATGCTGGGACTGTCACAAGCAACTGTACCCGTCTGCCTTCGCTTCAGCTGTCTTAATCAGCCGCTGAGCTTTAATTTGTCAGAAAAGTGAAGAAAATTCATTATCTTTACCCTCCACCTGCTTCTGCTGCACTCCAGCCTCTCTCTTCACAGCTCCTCTCCATTTGGACACCAACAGGATCCATGTTCATTCAGTTGGCCTCCTTACAAGAGTGCTGGGGAGTTACTAACTAAAAAAAATAGCAGTGCTACTAGTACGTTAGTAGCTAGTTGACTAGTCGATAATGCTCCTGTATAGGAGCAGGATCTTACAGTGTGGCGATTTGTTTGTGGGATTGCTGTGTTGTGTGTGTGAGGGTTATTTTAGGGAGATTACCAGGAAATGATGTGGAGAAATTCACGGTGCAGTAGGATGTGAGGTGAGGCAATGATTAGAGACCCAGATCGCAGCTGGTGCCTTCGCTCCAGTGAGCAGCAGATTAAAAATGTGAAGAAGAAGATGCATTGCTCTCTCACGTGAAGACCTTCATTTGTATGGCCCATAGAGCTGCATTACCTGCAGCTGGGATGCTGAGAGCAAGATGGTCTGCCCAGCATGTGGTGGCGGCGCTGGTTTTAGGGTCAATGAGAAGGCGGAGGAGGAACGGACAGGATGAGTCAGTGGCTGAGGCAGCTGAGCTTTACCCAGTGATAAACCACAGATTACATACTATCACACAATCTGTCAGTCGAACCCAGAGCTGCTGGTCACCCATCAGAGAAGAATGAGAACGAACCGATGAATCGTTTCCTTGCTGCCTTGTCAGTCAGTGACATGACGCTAAAATTCATGACCCAAAACACACACACACACACACACACACACACACACATATATATATATATATATATATATATATATATATATATATTCGAAATACATCTTTATTTTTGGTGTAATGAAATCTTGATTCACAAATGTTTCAGTAATATTAATTGTTTTGGATGCGTCTTTTGCCTGGACAACTGTAAAAAAAGTAGTGCACTTTAGTATATTTATGGAAATGTTACGAATAGACTTAAATGCAAAGTTAATGTAATGTTTTGGGACACTTACATGAAAATGAATTATAGTTTAAACTTATATTAAATACAATTAGCTGAACTTCAGAGTGTTTTTTGACCAACTTACAGTAAGTAGGACTTAAAGGGATAGTTCACCCAACAATGAAAATTCTATCATTAATTACTCACCCTCACATTGGTCCAAACCCCTATGACCTTCGTTCATCTTCAGAACAGGAATTAAAATATTTTTGATGAATTGCAAGAGTTTTCTGACCCTCCCATAGACAGCAAGGATACTACAGCGATCAAGGTCCAGAAACATATCAAGGAGATCGGTAAAACAGTGCATGTGACATCAGAGGTTCAACCGTAATTTTACGAAGCTACAAGAATACTTTTTGTGCCCAAAGAAAACAAAAATAATGACTTTATTCAATAATTCATCTCCATTTTGGAGAGCATCCACTGAACGTAAACAACGTATGCTGTTCTGTGTCAGCAGCACCACGCGGAAACATTGTTTTCGTTCAGATCAAAGCGTAAACAACGATGTCACGTGGATTATTTTAACTTTTAATTTTATTATGTCCTTGCTACGTTCTGGATCTTGATCATGGTGCTTCCCTTGCTGTCTACTGGAGGGTCAGAAAGCTCTTGGAATTTATCTAAAATATCTTCATTTGTGTTCCGAAGATGAACGAAGGTCTTGTGGGTTTGGAAAGGCATGTACGGCAAGTAATGACAGAATTTTCATTTTGTATACCTTTAAGTACATCTGCAGTTTTATAATTACTTCTATTGCCTTTGAAATGTGATTCCTGTTGAATTTACTGACAAGCGTTTATAGTAAACTAAAGTACACTTTAATGTAATTTTTATTGAAATTTGTACTTCATGTACTTAAAAATATTTGTAATTACACATTTGTAATGGTGCATTCACATGGGGTGTCGGCGTCAACGCTCAACCATTATAGTGACAACAGCCAGTCACATTCATTTTTCTGGTGTTACATGAACATTTTTAAACTTCTGGTGCAAGCAATCCAAATGATGTGATGCAACAGACCCACAATTCAGTTGGCATCACCCATTCAAAGTAAATGAACAGTGTTAACGCCAATGCCCGTGTGAATACTCCCTAATGATGAATTTGCAGACTGAACACACTGAAGTTAAACTTATAATCAAGTAACTGCTTTAGTATGTTAGTCAACACATCAAAATAAGTTTACTTTTTAAAAGCATGGCAAAAGATTGTTGAAACATAATGATTTAAAATATACTTTAAAGCAAAAGTTAAATTTTACAGTATTTCAATGCCCTTTTAAAAAAAAAAAATGACAAGAAACATAAGTGTCTTTCTGTAAGTTAATATATTTTTTAATAGATTTTTTAACAATTAAGCATGCTTTTTCTCAAGTGTATTTATGAAGGAGTGCTTAAATCTTTAATCAAGTGATTAAATCTACAAAATATGTTGATCCTTTTACAAATATTTTTGCAACACAAAATATATAAATTTGCATAATTTGGAGTAATCCATATAAATCATCAGGGAATTTATGCTTTACCCAAAAAATTTAAATATGAAGCCATCTAAGCAGTCTATTGAAAACACTGGACATACTTTCCCAAAAGCATGATGCCTCTGATGCGTTTGCCAGATGTTTGTTTTATCTGCTTCTATGTGCAACATGTCAGCAGGATTATGAATAAGAATGTGCGTTTTTTTTTTATTGAGAGTTATGGTTGAAATGACATTTGCGATATATATATATATATACTTATGTTTCATATCAGTCAGAGGTGGTTATCCCCTGTGGGCGGTATGGTGTCTTTTTTGACGTGGTTTACAGAGCGCTTGCTTCTTGACAGTTCGGCGGAACGCATCAATATGCAGGTTTCTATGCATGGCAGGCATGTTGTGACACTGCCTGGAATAAATGCACTAAGTGTCTGAGTGGGTGGCATAAATGAGTACGACTGGAGACTTGACTTCAGCTTTACAAATAGCTTAATCGCACCTTAATGTTCGCATCAATGTAACAGAAGCGCACAGAGTGGTTCGTCTGAGGAGAAAAGCATTTCGCATGGTTATTCTGGGACTTCTGGACCGCTGTTTGTTTTGTTCGACTTTTGCTGCGTTAATTGATTTTCTTTTCCTCTCCGTAGGCATGTTTGGAAATAGTAACCGGCCGCTTTGCTTCTTCCAGTTCTGCACTATATCAACAGCTAGGTCATTCATAAACATAACCAGCATGCTGCTTTAATTAATACTAATGGCAGAGAAGTGGCACTGTTGTTACCGTCTTGCTGGGGTTCACAGATTGAGTGCAATCTCTCACTGCTGCACTCCTCGAACGGGGAGGAAAACAGCAGCTTTAGAGAAAAAAGGAATCTAGAAACAATTATCACAGTGCTCTAGCCTGCTGTGCCACGGCCCCGCTTCAGTCGAGGTCAACACGCGCTTTCTGAGACCGCTGGAAATGAGGGAGTTGTTGGAGGAGGAGATGAAGTGGTTGAGCAGAGAGGGTCTGCATGAGGAGGAACAGAGGTCTTTAATTCACCGTTTGATCTTTATGAGTGAATGTGCGTCTTCAAGTGCTACCTCCACTACTTCAGTCTGACGTGGAGAATAATTCAAAGAACAAGCCTTTATTTATTTATTTATTTATCAAGTTACAGTGACAGTGAGACAACTGATATTGTTTAATTAATAACATAAAGACAAACAGAAAAAGAACAAGCCTTATTAATGATTAATTAACACCAATAATCAGAATCATTTTATTGGCCAGGTGTGTTTGTTGTGGCATTGGAAATAACAATAATTTACATATAAACAAAAAAACTGGATGTAGATGCAGACAAATGCAGTTAACAGTTTAAACAACTATTGATATTTACATTAGTAAAAAGGGGACAGTGTTGTGCAAAGATGTGGTGTTTGTGCAGGATTATAAATATGGATTACATTAAAAGTTATAAGAGCAGAAAAATAAGTGGGTATTGCACATGGCATAAATAATGAAGAACTGTTCACAATATGTACAACTCATATTTATTTATGTCATCCATTTAACCCCCAATTAAAGAAGGAATAAAATCTTTATTTATTTATTAGTAGATAAATCAATGTTTGTCAAAACAATATTAAGTCAATAAGTTTAGATAGCAAGAAAATAAATAAAAACAAAAATAAAACCACAAAACCAAAAATAAACAACATATAGATAAAACAATGCCAAGCAAGACAGTATTATGTAAATATAAATGCTTTGACAAAACAAAATAAAAACAAACAAAATTTTACTTATTTATAGAAAAATACTATAGCAAACAATAAATACATCAGTAAATGTCTATCAAAACAATACTATTTAAATAACCAGAATATTAAACAAGAAAAAAAAATGTTTTATGTTCAGTAAAGGTTACATAATTAAAACATAAAACAATAATCAAACATTTAATAGACAAAACAATGCATATCAAAAAAATACTAGATACTAGACAAAAAGTACAAAAAAACGAGCCTAGTTTAGTTAAATAGCAGGATATTTTAGCTTCAAAGCAGAAAGTTTTCTAAATTGTTCCACAGAGAACAATCAGTCCTACTCTCCTTGTGATTTACCTCATTTCACAATTTTACCTTGAATCGTTCTTCGTGTCTTTGCCTACGCATTTCTCTGAATTGACTCGGGTTATTCAAACAATCGGAGCATGTTTGAATAGATGTCAGTAAAATCCAGCTATGGTTGTGTCAGTTGTTCCTGGCATGTTGTATAAAAGACTATTCATGTAAAAAATGCAGGACATGTTTCACATCATTTGTGCAATGCTAGAAATGGTTGGTATTTTTTAAATCCACCCTGTGAGAAAAATAACATTGTACTAGAGAAACATAATAAATTCCGAGCATACATGGTTAACACATCCACCCTAATAAAGCAATAATGACTCTGCCACTTCCCTCCAATTAGACAAAACAAAGAAGCAGAGAGCAACCGGATGAGGAAACAGTCGACACTCCTATCATTTGTTTCCGATCAGAAGCCTGCCGTGAGAGGAACACAGGTTTTTTAATAAGCTACCTAGCCTAGAGGTGATGTCTATGTCCTCTGATGAACAAAAAAAAAAAAAGAAAGAAAATCTACAAAACAACCAAAAATAGACCAAAGGAGAAGGACTGGTAAGGCCCAGAGAGAGTGCAAAAGAGGCAATCCTCAGAGGAGCAGTCGGGTTGAACGGTTTACCTGGGATTCGATTAAAAAAAAGGCCGCCTTTTATGTCTGGTTTTTTTTGTTTGTTTGTTTGTTTGTTTTTGAGAGTGGTTTTCTGTCCATTATATTTTGACTTCGGTCCAAGCCTGCATTGAATTAAATTGAAGTAAATGGTATAAACATAGCCGAAATGCATGTCTGGAGTCAATATTTTCCTCAATGCTAATGCGGTTTTATTGACTTTTTCTTAATTAGCAAAATTAGTAAATGTGTTTTCACTCACCGCTAACAAGCCACATGAAAATTGTGCTCCATGCATGAGACAGTCATTAGTGCCGTACCTGCTATTTTTCCTCCGGACGAGCGCGTTATTTCATTTTTTAACATTACTATATGTATACTTATGTATTAATAAATGTCCTCTTATGCCCTCAGCTTTTTCACTTGTTCTAAACTGTCTTTCTTTGTGTGTTTTTCTGGTACATTGGCTGGCTTTTAAATGGCAGCGAGGTCTGAAGCTGATGTGTGTTCACTCAGCTGTGTGGAGGCCGTTTAAGAGGGCAGCTGTTTTGAGCAGGGGAGTTAAAGGAGCATGAGATCTTAGGTGTTGCCTTATTTCACACTCTGTTAATGGTGTTGAGAGGCTCTGACCCCTGCGATATGTGTCTTTAAAATCAAATTCAGGGAACTGAGATGTGCAAATGGTTTAGCAGTACTAATTAGGAGGGATGAGAGTTTCAATTATTGTTCTGCTGGGATTGCCTCTCTATATTAGCAGGGTCCCTAGGGTCAAATATCAGGACATTTTGATTGAACTTCCTGGCTCAGAAAAGTTATTTTATTAAAATCAAAATGTTTATTTTATTTGTTTGCTTTTTTTGTTTGTTTGTTTTTTTATTTTATTTGATTGTTTTATTTTATTTAGAAAGAAAGAAATAAAAACTTGCAGCAAAAATATGCAGCAAGGACACATTAAATCAAAAGTTGCAATATTTATAATGTTACAGAAGATTTCTATTTCAAATAAATGATCTTTTGAATTTTCTATTCTTCAGAGAATCCAGGAAAAAAAAAAATGTATCATGATTTCCACAAAACTATTAAGCAGCACAACTGTGTGATTGATTTCTGAAGGATCACGATAATGGCTGCTCAGCTTTGCATTACAGGAAAAATTTATATTTAAATTATGATAATAGAAAAAATAGAAAACCTTTATATTATTTCAATATTTCAGATTTTTTCTGTTTTTACTGTATTTATCAAATAAATGCTGCCTTGGTAAGCAAAGGAGTCATCTTTCAGAAACATGAAAATAATTCACATACCCAAACAGGGGTGTATATTGATTAAAAAAAAATAAAGTGCAGAAATTAATAAATAAGAATAGAAATTTTCGTCATACATTTTCAGTGGATGTCCATAGGGCAAGTCATTGCACTAGAATACACAATATAATGGAGGCTGACTTGAAAGTATATCCGCAATTCATACATTATATATTTTAACATTAGATTGTTAATGACTGTGATCTCACCACTAAAAGTACAACTTAGACAACTTTACAGCTCAAACAACACACATTTTCACACACAAAGCTCTTGAACAAAAATACAAGCTGCATATTTATGCTTTTAAAACCTTCTGCCAAATCAACCATTGTGCATGCTAAACTTAGGGAAGAATGAAATGATTTTCTCTGGTAATTAATAAAATGTCAATAGTGCTTAGCTTGTATTGAACATTTCTCCATAATGAAAACACATTCCATGATAAGAAATCTGAGAATGAATATTTCTCCCGTCTGTTTATTTTGCAGACCATGTGGTTTGTGAGGAAGAGTTTAAGTATGCCAT
>JAUZSZ010000083.1:9266011-9276017 GCA_034780575.1 Labeobarbus marequensis
ACAGTGTATTTTTGGCTACTTCTACAAATATACCCCAGCGACTTAAGACTGGTTTTGTGGTCCGGGGTCACATATTATTTTCATGACAATTAAATGTATTTGTTTCATTTTGGAATGAAAAGTCACTATGGAAGCCTGTTTCCGCCACTGAATACATTTTTTTAAAAAGGTTATTGCAACATTTATCTCACAATTCTGACTTTTTTTCTCAGAATTGTGCGATATAAACTCACAATTGCGAGTTATAAAGTCAGAATTTTGATTTATAAAGTCACAACTGCGAGATAAAAACTCGCAATTCTGAGAAAAAAATTCAGAATTGTGAGTGTATATATCTTGCAGTTCTGACTTTATGTCTCACAATTGCGAGTTTGTATCACGCAATTATGAGAAAAGTCAGAATTGCGAGATAAAATGTCGCAATTACCTTTTTTAGTTTTTATTCAGTGGCAGAAATGGGCTACCATAAGTCACAGCACGTTTCACATGCTAAAAAATTACTTATTTCCATTAAAAATATTCCATTAAAATTTGGTAATTGTAATTGTCATAATTATAATGGTCCTAAAAGTATGCTTCATTATTTATAATTTTTCTTTCAAGAGCATGGTTAAAATAAAAATGAAAGAAAAAAAAACAGTATTGCCATGCCAGTTTATTATAAATTATAATGAATTGTTTTTTTTTTCTTTTTTTCTATCAGTCATATGTTTCAGCCTCATGCTTTGCCCCAGTAGCACAATAAAGTCTGATGAAGTCTAATATAACTTATGATCTTTATATTATGATCCTTACCAAACTACATTAATGTAGCTTTGTTTAAGTATGATTCTGTAAATAACAGGAGGTAGAATGTTTAACTTTTAACTAATGATAAATAAGTTTATCTAATGTATCTAAAATGATCCTATCAAATGTAAAAGATAAAAGTTGTAAGTGTATAAAACAAAAGAGTGTGTACAAACCAATGAAAATGAAAAAGCCATCTTTAAGGCATGAGTCATCCATAATTTCTGGTTCTTTTAACACATTCCTTACCAAAATTTATGTTTTCGTAGGTCAAGCAATGCTCGTGGGTTTGATTCCCAGGCAAAACACACATAAAGATAAAGGTTTACTTTAGATACACAATAAGAAAGTGTAAATATATGATTGACACATTTAGACAAAGCAATGGGTAACAAACAGGGAACATTAAAACAACTAAAAGTTTTAAAATACTAATAGTTTATCAAATATTTACTGTCTACACTAATTTGTCAAGATTATATAAAACGAACAATATCTGTTGAATCTTTTAAATGACTGCATAAAGTCAAGGTTTTTAAATTAAATTAACATAAAGCTCGCCAAAGAAAATACCGGATTCATTTTAAATCACATCAATGCAAATGGATTCCAAACTTTTGTATATTTAAGCAACAAATCACTTTTTACAGTGTAATCTAATCCTTATTTTCTTACTAAAGGACTTTCCAACACATGGACCTTTGAAAAACTCATTTACATTTGATTTATGCGTCAAATTATTTTTGATGCAAGACAGCCGAGGCCACGTAAGTGCATTTATGATGTAACTTGTATTAGTCTCTGTGCATGTGAATATATGCTGAATAGCCAGCACTGCCAAACTTAACTTGGACTGCCAAAGGAACACGCTGCCAAAATTCTCTGTTGCTCTCTGTCATGTACATTCAGTGTCTGTCAGCTGCTCTGAGGACCCTGGGATTCGTCAAGCCGTATCAGAAAGGCAGTGCTTGTACGTTTTGTGAATGTTTTCTACCGTTCTCTTTTCCCAAACTCTTTCTGGACTTGCATATTGCTTTGCAAGCTGCCAAAAAGGATCTTATTAAATGGTCATTGGACCAAATGAATGATCCACAATCTTTCTCATTCTTTTACCGCAACATCTGATGGTTATTCTCAGTTGAGGCTTTAGAAAACAAGCCTTCTGTGTCTTCAATGACATTTTGAAGTCATCGTTTTTCAAGAATATTTAATTCTCCCTGAACAATGGCTTAAGTCTCTGTTTGATGTTTGCTTTGATAAGATCATCTGTTCAGCTTTGGGTTTGTGGGTTTATTTGTTTTATTCCCCCTTCTACTGAGATGTTTCTGCCTTTGCCAAGGCTGTTTTTGTCATTTGTCAGTATAATATCCTGTTGCTGGCATGCATGCTAAAGAACATGCATGTATAGACCAAGGATTTGTTTGTCCTGCCATGAAGTACAGGAGAAAGCGAGAATGTACCTTCCTGCAGCTCTGTGTTGACAATGCACTTTTGCCTTGATTCAGTGCTGTTCAAACACATGAGCATAATAAAATCAATCAAACTGATGACTTGTCTCTCATGCTTCCATGTGTTAATTCACCGAAAGGTTACCAAGTACACTGAGCAAAACATCTCACCTACGCACCCTTTTCCAAAAATTTAGTTTTCCAGATCATGACCAAATGTAAATACTGTATGCAGCCTACACATAGGGATATTTTTAGGAATGCACCTTGTGAATCTGACCAGCTCACGCACTGTTCTCTTTAACTGTTGTGAACACATATTTTGGTAAACAGAGAGAATGACTCACTATAATTCAACTGCAAACAGCACCCCAACACACGTTCCATTATTCTCACAGATTTCCTGTTTCAGCGGTGAATGACAGTTTTAAATAAAAATCATGTTTTGATGTGTTGTATTTACAGATCTACAAGTGAAAAGGTTGCTCTAGGACACGTGTCAAACTCTGTCAAACTATCCTGCAGAGTTTAGTTTCTAGCAATCCTGGAGACTGTGATTAGCTGTGTGTTTAAATAGGGTTGACCAACCAGGGTCCAAGCTACAGGGCCTGATCCTGTGGAGCCAGAGGCTATAAAACCAGGTCAAGAAACAGAAAGGGTCCCGGTATCCAACAGAATACTAGCAGATGATGAATAAGGCAGCAAGAAGAAAAGAATCAAGATCTTCTTTAAAAACCATGGCAGGCCTCAAACGGACTGTGCTTGAACAAAATCAGTCAAGTTCCAAGAAAGAGGCTATTTCTTAATGACTGGAAGAATTAGAGGAAACCATGATTCTGCCAAATGTTGCCAAGTACAAATATCTGAAAGCTGTAGTACAGAACACCAAAAAAGCAGCAAGAAGAAGAAACACCTTTGCCTTTTCTTGCATTATTGCAATGCTCTTCTTACTGGGGTTTCCAAATCCACACGAAACAAATTGTTTACAATGTGTACAAAATTAGGATCCTGATTGGGACTAGGACAAGTAATCTTTGCACTGGCTCCCGGTTAAGCAGCTTGGACATTTTGCTGAAAATTCTTTTTTGTGTTCCCCAAAAGGAAAAAGGGGTGTTAGACATTGAATGCTAAAAAAACAAGAGCTGTTGAAAATTTCCAGTTCCACTACTTGAGAGTTGTGCAAATGTTTTTATAAATATACCACCCAACAATGTTTTAAATATGAGGGTTACTCATTTCTTTTGTTTTCTAAGTACGTTTTCACTGAGACTTCACCTTTATTTGAATAAGCAACCACTATGTCCCACCCAGGTGTACTATTGTTGTAATAACAAGCAGTCGCTGTGATTTGTGTTGATAGAATACAAAACTGCCGTCTTGTTTTTTTGATTCACCCTCTGATCATATAATTTAAAATTTTCTCTGTCATATATACTGCATGAGCATAATACCCCAGTGCAGTATGGGTGTGGAGTTAACTTGAGTTGTATAAAAAGCATAGGTGGGGCAGATTAGGTGCCAGAAGCTGACTAACATAACCCGGCAGCAGTGAAAGCATGCAATATCTTGATCACCGGAGCCGACCATGGGGTTGGGATTAGAAATGGTTAAGCAACTCTCTGAGAACTCTTGTCTCAAACAGCATATTTTTGCAACCTGTCGTGACCCAGATGGGCCAAAGTCTGAGGTGAGTTGTAAATAACTAACACAAATAGAAACAGCAGGAAAAATTCAAATTTACCTTGTTTAATGCATATTATTTTCTTAAGGCTTTGAGAGAACTGGCAAAAAAGCATCCAAATACGATCACTATCATACGTCTTGGTATGTGCATCTGTCCTACTTGGTGCATTTATAATTTTGGAAATGGGAGAGAATTAGAAAATTTCAAAGATATTTTTCTGTGGTTTTTGAATATCATTTCATTGCTTGATACTTTAGCACTATTTGTTCTGTTACTATTAGATGCTGATGATCCATCCAGTGTCAAAGAGTTTTCCAAGAAAGTGAGATCTCTACTTGGAAACAACAGTTTGAACCTGCTTGTAAATAATGCTGGAGCATCGTATAAAGCATCGTTAAGAGCTCTAAATCAGCAATTTGTCCTTTGCCATTGTGGCCTGCAGGCTAGGGGCTTTCAATATTGTGTCACCAGGACACAGGTTATTAAGATTATTGTTTTTTGGGGAAGAACTTGTCACTGGACGTGCCAGAATTTGCAAGGGTTGTGGCACTGTACCAAAATAAATAGTTGAAACAAGCTTTATTTGATCACTCTGATTGGACTACTTTGGCCAGGCTGTGAGACCATCTAGTCCCAAATACACTGCTGCATCATTACTAAAGTGAGCTGCTACATAGTTCTACTATAGTAAAATGATTTGCCAGACAGACAGGTCTTTGAGTCATTTTTAACGCTACACTCATTTATTTGTAAAAATAAAATACACAGTTCATTCTCTTTCTTTTATGTAGGGGTATACCATATCTACAAATGGCAGCAAAAGCAAGCAGGACACCAGGAATTTCCAGTAATAAAGCTGCTGTCATCAACATCTCCACTGTGGCGGGATCCATGACCAGAATGCCTTCCATATACAACCAATTCCCAACACTGCCATTTGGAGTGAGCAAGGTATGCCACTGTAATGCTAAGGAGCTAGATAAACCCTAACTCAATTAAAACCTGAGAATATTTTGAGCTAAACTCAAGCTTAATGTTACCAGTAAGGTTCAGTATACACGTTTCCACTATTCTGAAGGATGAAGATGCCAACAGGACGTTTTTTTATTTCAGCAATGCTTTTGCATGTTAACAAACTTTCTATGCATTACTAAAACATTGCCCGGAGAATAATGTAAATTTGATATCATCACCTACTGGTAAAAACTTAAATAGCCATAAAACAAATCAGAAATCAACTTATAGCCTTAAAATGAGCTTTCTAATCACTGAGATTGATATGACCATACAAATCCACTCAAAAAGATGCCTTGCACTGGTGTGTGTGGTTATGCTGTAATTGCAGCTTGAAGCTATATTTATTTTTAATATTGCATGTTAGTATGCTAATAAATGCATGTTTTTATTTTCACCAGGCAACACTTGAACCAAAAGAAAGTGTGGAGGGGATGCTGTGTGTCATTGGCAGCCTTACTGAGAAGCAACACGGTGCTTGAACTACACTGGAGAAACAATTCCCTGGTAAAACAGAACAAAATCTCTCCCATACAGTTGTGAAAGGGCTGACCCAGCTCCAAACTGCCCTATTTTATTTATTTATCGTAAAAGGGCATACTGAATCTTTAGCACTTAATTTCAGGACACAAGTGCTTGTGGCTGACACATGACAATTTGATATTATATACTGTAGCATTTCATACAATAAAACACTCTGATCAATAAAGCAGTACTGTCTGTTTTTTTTTTTTTGTTTTTTTTTTTGTGAACTGAGTATACTGCAATGATTGTGATTACCAATTCCACACATTGTTTAATCAGGTAAAGAAGTTGAATAAAAGTATATGTAGTGCAGCATGTACTGTCTAACGAGCATAACAGGTCAATTATTTTTAGGTGAGAGGTGAGAATCAGAGGTGAGAAGAGGCCACAGAGTCATACAAAAGATATTAAACTAATACAGCCATGCAGGAAATCAGTTTCCAGGGTAAACCATCACAGAATGTAGCACTCATTATACAAATATGACTGCAGAATGCCACAGTTTACCTAATTGAACTGCTGTATAATAAAGCACAAATGTGAAACAGAAATTCCAAAAATTTACCAAACATTCAGCTGCAAGTAAATATAGATTTGAATATAGAACTGAATGATGGAACTATACAAAAATAAACATACTAGTACTACAGTAGTACTGGAACTGCAGTCCAGATTTTTATGTTTTGGATCCCTATAGAAAATAATATAAAAGTAGTTTTATTAATCCACAAGTTTAAGAAAATCCAAGATGAATATAACAAACACAACAGCTTAACATTAAGGCAATGACTAACAAAAAAACACAGGGCAATAAAGACAGATGGGGTGTATATAGGTAAGCGTGTATATCTGTAAGCATGAAAACAAAAAAAGAGCATACTTGAAACTAGAAAACCAATCAAACTGGGAAGTAAAACTGTGGACTCAAGCATACAGATGCAATGGAATCAAATACACTTCAAAATAAGTTTGTGGATCAAAATGCAACAGAAACACATGTAGCATAGACTTGGTCTCCATGTCTAAGGCACCAGAGATCTGCGGTTGAGCTGGAAGGTCATAAGGCCCAGGCTCGGTGGGACAGGTTAGAGCTGGAAGGTCAAAACGCCTAGGCTAAGGCCACAACACTGAAGATCACGGACTACCTAAATGGCCAAGAGACTGTGGTCTCACCAGTGGAGCCAGTGGACTGAGGAGAGCCAAAAGAGCAAAAGGATCAGGAAGAGTCAGATTATATCAGCATTTGTGATCTTTATTTCTAAGCCAACATTTCTGGTGATTTTTATTGAAAGAGATAGCTTCTGTTCTTATGTGCATCTTGCCTTTATAGAACAGCTGTCCAGGGACCTGGGGTTGACTTTTCTTAAAATGGACTTAAGCTGCAGTGCAGGCGTTGTCGATCTTCAACCTCTACTCTTACCCCTGACACAGTATATCCGATATAAAAATTACAGCTTTTTGAAAAGCATCCAAGCATTAATATTCTTTATAGAATCCTGCCAGTGTGTTTGTTTAGTATGTGGGGTGTGGAGTCAACTCTGCTCCATAAACTGCACTATAGAGTGGCATGTTGGTTGACAGCCATTGTTGTCGCCTCTGAGCAACTTTGTAAATGTGCATTTGTCTTTTAAAATGGACATTTTTTTTTACTTTTCAAATAGCATATCACCACACTCTAAAAAATGCTGAGTAAAATATGGACAAACCCAGCGATTGGGTTGATTTGACCCAGACTTTGGGTTACTGCCCAGAAGTTTGGGTTAAAGATTTAATCCAGCTGTTGGCTGAAAACAACCCAGCGCTGGGTTGTATTTAACCCAGCGTTTTTAGAGTGCATATTTGTTCTGCACCTTTCAGATGTTGCTGATCCTTGCATTATCAAAGAGTCTGACAAATAAAAATGGGTTACAGTAAATCTAGATTCAGTAATAATAAAGCACTATTTTTCCTTAAAACTTCTTTTTTTTCATATGTATCTCTGACTTAATTAAACCCCAGTTGAGATATTATTGAAACTGTCACCATGACTTTAATCCATTCTGGTAACAATAATTTTGTTTGGGGCCAATTTAACTCTTGCAAATACACACTGTAGAAAAAACAACATTACAAATTAGACTATAAACAACTGTCAGGAGTGCACTTCTGTAGTGTGTACACTAATCAGAGAATCTTAGCATTTAAAAATGCATTGCATCAGTTCATGTTGGTGGTCTATGAAAACCCAAAAAAGAATACACAAGTAAATGTTTATTGAGGACATTTGAAAAGTTGAATTTTGGTTTATAATCAGTTCTAATATGGAAAAGTCATAAAGTTTCAGTTTGACGATTCTGTGTTACAAATGTTTTTCATTAAAATGACCATGGAGTCTCTCAAAACCCAAACAGAATCACAAAAGCACACTGATGATCTGTTTGCCAGTGATACACTATTTTAACTGCATGTTATTCCCTGTTCATTCACCAGGCACCTATAGGCACTAGAGAAAATGTGGAGGGGATGCTACGTGTCATTGATAGCCTTACTGAGAAACAGCACGGTGGATTCTTAGACTACATTGGAAAAAAATGTCGTGGTAAACCAGAAGAACAAAGACTCTGCCATCAGGAAGGTCGCCAAAGGGTAACATGACTATAAAATAAAACACACTGATCAAACAAAATCACAATACAAATAACACTGTGTAATTTTTCTGAAGGCACAATTCTTGTTTCCTGAAAAAAAATTATAGTGACACCATACATATTTAGTATCTTTTATTTTGACAGCATTTATTACTATTCTGATTTAATATTGTTGCATATCAATCAGATTTATACAAGAGATAAATGTACATGTCAAAACATGAACATGTACAAGTTTGTGCAACAAATTATTGATAAAACTTAACATACACTACAGCGGAAAGTCTGGACACATTTGACTATTTCTGTTTCTCAAAACTTTTGGCTGTTTTGCAGACAAATTCTAAAATTATTTTTATAAAACTTATTTTATAAAAATTACAGAGGCCTTTGACCCTCATAACACATGTTATAGGCTATTTAAAGAAATCTCTTATGGAAAGTGACACATTTGAGGTCAAGAACAATCTCCAACATTTACACTTTATTACTGTCAAGTTTAACTATATTTGAGACAGAGGTTAGCTTGGGCCTGAGGCTTTGGAGAACCTTGGCCTAGTCCGCAATATATTCCTGTCAGTTATGTATGATATGCAATATAGTCCTGCCAGTAACTGCAAACAATGAAGTGCTTCACTTGTCCGAGGTCACCACCATGAGGCTAATAACGGTACTGCTGTTCCTCATGGCTTCTCCAGGTCAGACTGATGTGCGCAATTTAAGCCTTGTTTGTTCTTGACACATTCAGTGCCATGGACCGCCTCGGAGTCGTTTAGATTCAACAAGTTCTGCATAGCATTATTCTCTGAAACGAGAGTCAGCAATGCAGAGGAAATATCAACTGAACCTACATAAAGCAGAAACGTTACCTTTACCCAAATAAACTATTCATTGTTTAATGACTCATTGTTTAAACTTGGCAGCAGTGTCTAGGCTAGTTGCATATTTCTGATTGACGGCTGTGGATTTACAGTCATTTATATTTTAAAGCCTCAAGACTTGCATTGCATAAATGTTAGCATTAAAACAAATAGGCTATTTTTATACTGTAGAGATATATTTTTTATAATAAAGTACTGAGTCCAAAAGCATCCTCTATCCCCACAAGGAAAATATAGTAGATGTACAGGTGTTGTAGGCTACACTTCTTGTTGCAGTGCATTCTGGGATTGAATGAGTGCACTATAATCTTGATTAGCCTATGTTTCTGGATAACACTTAAAAATGTCTGAAACATGAAACTATATAAGGGCATCAAAGATCATTTTGGACAAACGTGTTTGTAGCTTGCCACTTTTCCCGTGTCTGGGTTGACATGATTGCTAAAAATCTAATTTTCTGTTGATAAAATGAATGGGATTTGTTTTACTGTTGAACTCTATTATCCAATAAAATCTAGGACCCGTCTGACCAGGGCTCTTAGAATTGTTGTCTTTTCAGTTCCGCAACTACACAGATGTGCAGATTTTTTATTAAGTATGCCAGGCAATTCAGTTTTGAGTAGCCTATAAGTGTTTCTCTTGTGTCTTTTGTTTTCTGTATGGCCTTGAACAGGCTGCTGCTGCACTTTTATTTCAAGCTACAACTTTCCACAGGCAGTCACTATTAATAATCGAATTGACAGCATTCCTTCTGTCTGCATCTGTTGTTTATATGAGCTATCTATGAGCTGTACTCCGAAGACAGACAGACACAGTGGGTATGGCCTCAGGCCTGCAAGAGGAGTTTATGTAACATAATACAACATAACACTCCAGAAGGGGGAATGTAGAGATGGGGAGTCGACTCCAAAAGAGTCGATTCCTCGACTCTCACTAGCCCTAGTGTCGGAATCGACTCCAAGTCAGGAATCGACTCCCAGTGTCGAGTGTTTTTTTCAAGTTCAACACAGCAACAGTTCATTATAACGAAAAGATTAT
>JAUZSZ010000083.1:9276117-9291867 GCA_034780575.1 Labeobarbus marequensis
CATTTTTGACAGTCTGCCATCCAAACCTGCTCGGCCTCATGATTCCACACGTTCAATCACACCATCACAAAATCAATGACACGCTGACATTTTTATGGTGTCATTGTCCACAAAAATTCAACTCAGGAACAGAAAAAAAAAAATGGTCAAGAAACTCAAAGTTTCCAAGTAGGCCTCCATTAAACCCGCAGAATCTGAGTCACTTAACTATTACACCTTGGGAATGGGAACCTACAAAGAGATAGTTCACCCAAAAATGCAGTCATATAAATTGGAAGTCAAAATGGCTTGGTTACCAACATTCTTCAAAATATCTTCTTTTATGCTCCACAGAAGAAAGAATTTGACACAGGTTTTGAGCAACATGAAGAGTAAATGTTTACAAAATGTTAATTTTTGGATGAACTAGGCCTTAAAAATGCTGCCATAACACCTTCACAGCCATTGTGTCTAAAGTTTTCAGCTGTTTCATATCTCAAAACATAAGTGAGAAGAACATAACTTCCAGCCACCAGTAAAAATTACAGAGTGAAAAGATTTCAAAATACCACCACTTTCTCCCACATAATAGAATAAAAATTGACTAAGGAAATCGGTTTCCTGATTACCATAGTAATTGCACCGGACCAGCATTTCCACTAATATGACATAAGCAAGCATATGAGATAAACAACACTTATCTCCTTAGACAAATTCCCATTCTGCCCCAACAGCTCACTGGAGGATAGAGCAATGATGGGAAAATTTAAATCAGGTGAGTTAAGAACAAGTTATGCACTTTTATCAAAGCCAAAGAGGACTGGAGCATTCTGACCGCCTTTGTGATATGGTCCTGCTTTGTTCCCCTAAATTGATTTCCATTCTGCAGTGGATTGTCACAGGATGGAACGGAGAGCGTCTGGGCGGGGTGTTTACCGGCAGTTATGTTTATAAAAATCTGTAGAGTTGCAGGGTGAGCACTTTGCTTCACGGAGCATTAACAGTGATGGGTGTGAGTGGGTGAATAATTCATAAAACACAGCACTGACGAAATGCGTACACAACGGACACACACACACACACACACACACACACACACACTCACTCACTCACTCACTCACTCACACACATGCAGACTGGTTTAGTTAAACTTCATCATCTTTACATCCAATTAAACAAAGAACATTACTGGACATGCAACATTACACAAATGTAATCTTTTATCACCTCTGTCATAAATGTTACAGCAGTTATATGTGCTTGACTAGTGCTAATTAAGGATCTGACGAGGGAATGTACAGAGTATTATAGACAATAAAGCTTCAAAGTAGGAGAAAATTAGAAACTGATGCATCAGAGAAATAATCTAACAACTGTTATTCTTGTCGATTTCTGTGCATTCAGTGTTACTGTATTTTCATACAATGTCCGCATGACTCATTCACATAATTCACTTACCCTCTCTGCCACTCATTCAATGCCCTCTTTCATTTATTTGCTTATCTATTTTAAGCATCTTTCCTACTCAACTATAGCTCATGCTCAGCTGTGACACCTCCAAACAGCCTAATAGAAATGAGTTCATTAAATTATTATAATAGTGTGCTCACAAATGCAACATAAGACGTCACTCTGTAGAGTCATTATGAGTCATGAGACTTTTGCTCTGTTCCAAATTCTTCTGCGCTGCCTACGAAGGCAGTATTTTAAGGCTTAATAAGCACACTCCAGACACGAAGACTAGTTCAAAAGGTTGACAGCATAATTATTCAGCCTCCTAAAATACCTTGTTTTTGCCAAATTCTAGGTCAACATGGCATGTATCTTTCACAGAGAAGGCAATCCCATGCAGAACTAGTGAAAAAAAATAAATTCAAGAAGTCAGACAAAGTGACTACTGTTCAAAAGTTTTGGGTTAGTAAGAATTATTGGTAACTCTTTAGTTTAGGGACCAATTTTCACTATTAATTAGTTGCTTATTAGCATATTATTAGCCTATTATTAACATATTGGCTGTTTATTAGTGCTATGTTTATTAGTGCAAAGTTCCAGTGATGCTGAATTTTCAGCATAATTACTCCAGTCTTCAGTGTCACATGATCATTTAGAAATCATTCTAATATGCTGATTTGCTGCTCAAACTTTTCTTAGTATTATCAATCTTTAAAACAGTTGTTCTGCTTTATATTTTCGTGGGAACTGTGATAATTCTTTTTTTTTTTTCAAAAGAACAGAATTTGAATTAGAAATTGTTGTAGGAAATTTAGTGAAAATCTTTACTAACACTTTTGACCAATTCAGTGCAACCTTACTGAATGAAAGTATGAAGTAAAAAAATTAAATTAAAAAGTAAATAGTAAAAAATAAAATCGTAAAAATAAAAAAGTACTCACCCTCAAACTTTTAAAATACCAAAAAGTACTGAGACAAAAACACTATTTTTTTTCAGTCAGTACTTTGTGCTGTGCATTTTTCATGCTTGTTTTTAAAAAATGTTATTCTTTTTTTTTTTATTAATATTTTTGGTTAGAGTACTGCATGATTAGCTTAGCAACATGCTACTCTCAAATACTAATGAAATCAATTGTTAGCTGAAAGAAAATGAAATAAGAAATGCTCATGAAAATGAGTATGAACATTGAAAAGTACTGATAAGAATAGTGTACTCATGTTTAATATAAAAATGAACTCTTATGTGTGTGTGCTATGCATTTAATGTCCCTTGCGAAAATTAACCACGGCTTTACTAATAATAAAATAAAAAACCATGGTTACTACACTTTTACTATAATAAAACCATGGTTCATTTTCATAAGGGTTATTAGCTTAGCAGCATGCTAACTTCAAACTCAGTGTTTTGACTCCGAGGGTTATTCTTGTGGTAGCCATTGAGTTACCACTTAAAAAGAACAATAAAAACACAACACCTATGAGGTCCCACAACAGTTAGGATGGTGCCTTAGAAAGTCGCAGCTTATGGAGGCAGTAGCCAGTGAAGCAGCTCACTAGGCTTTGGGCAGGCATATTATCATTACAGCACGAGCCTGAGACGATGTCCAAACATTAGAACCATGACATCACATGCCCTCAATAGAAGATTAATGGCCCATCTCGCATCCTCTGTTCTACGGACTCACACTTTTCTCACTTTCTCTCACTCTGAGCCTCTTATGGGTTATAAAATAGTCCATCCTGTCACAGCACCATCATCCCCCTCATCTGCCCTTTCTCTACCGGTCTACCTGTCTCCCTCTCTTCCTCTCCATCTTTATGCGCAAAAGACACTTCAGCCCTGACACCACCCCCTCGGGTATGTTTCTATCCCAGCTGTCAGTCAAGTAGTCTTACTGCCGTGGCAACAGGCGATGACCCTGACTTAGGCTCATCAATCACCTTGCTTAGGCATCCTTTGTTATCTTAATCAAAGCTTCTTCTCACATACACTTGTGTTTACACAACTTTTGAGCTACACTTAAAGTTAAATTAAAGTTAAAGCTATTTAAAGTGATAGTTTGCCCAAAATGTTAAACTGTAACCCCCATCCACTTTTTTCTTGAAGTTTTTTCCTTCATTCAACAACTTTTTTGCCATTAAAATACAGCTCTGATTAAATCATTATTTAACTGTCCAATTATAAAGTATATAATTGGATAGTTAAATAATGAAAATCATTGTCATAATTATGTCATAATTGATTTCTCCGTTTCAAACCTGACTTTCTTTTTTCAGTGGAATCCAAACATGAATATTTCAACTGTTTTTGTCTATATAGTTCAAGTTCTTGGGGTCCAAAACAACACTGAATCCCAATGACTTTCATTGTTTGAACAAAAGAACAACAACATCAACAGAATCTCAAAATTCCTTCTTCTGTGTTCCAACCCTAAAAAAAAAAAAAAAAAAATAAGAAGTCATGCAGATTTGAAAACAACATGAGAATATGCAAATGATGACAACTATTTCAACTCTGCAAAGGTATAATTTATAATTCAATCAGAGTCATATTTTAATGGAAACCAAGGGGGGGGGGGGGGGACATGTTTTTGAATGCAGGAAAAAAATCTCAAAAAGGGTCACATCATCAAATCTGCACCAATAAATATAACTACAAAACTACAATAAGCTATCCACCTTTTTCTTCAATGTGTAAGTAAGCCTATGGGCAAGATTTCCGGTTCATTAGCCGCTATAAGGAAATAACGAGAAGAATAACAACATGCACTAAACAGCAAAAATCTTTGCACTACAAACCAGTGTGTTCATAATTAAGATTATACATTAAAATAATAAGGTAAGACACACCAGTTTTCAATATCAAGCAGCAAAATGAACTAAAAATAGCTGGACGCAGATGAGACTGGAAGCTAGACCCATAGAATTGACATATGGCCGCACCCATTTTTACGGCAAGGAAAAGGTAGATCATTTATATGATTATAAACTTACTATAGAACAGCCAAGAACAACAGCTTTTAACAAAAGACTGCTGTAATGAGAGGTTTGGGTTTTATTCCTGGTTTAGGTTTTCCATGTCTTTTATTTTGTAATTTGATTCATGCTGTTAGTGTCTTGCTTCCCTTGCACTCGTGTATTTCTGCCTTGTGTATGTGTCATGTTGTGATTGGTTGTTCGAGTCATGTGTCTTGTTCCTTATTGGTTATTGTCCTGTCATGTGGTTCTCAATTCTGTTTACTCATTGGTTGGTTCTTGTCATGTGACCCTTAGTGTTTGCTATAAGTAGCCCTCATGTTGCCATTGTCTCTCGTCGTGTATTGATGTTGTAACCCGCTGTCGGTGAGTCTAGTTTGTTTATGCCATTTCAAGCCTTTTTGGATTATGTTTCGTCTTTGTTGTAAATAAAAGCTGCACTTGGGTTCATCACTATGCTCGATTCAGTGGACTGATCGTTACAACTGCTCAGGGCAAAATGATTAACTAGAAAGAATTATTCTTCCCAGTCCTACAAGACAGAGTGTGTTTATTGCATCATGGCAGTAATGCTGAATCTAAACATAAAAATGCACTTGGTAACTTGGTCATGCTTGTTTGGTGAAAGAAAACAACAGATAAATGTTAAGTTTGTATTGACACCAATATCAGTTCATTAATCCCAATACTAATGCACAAAAGGTAGCTCTTCAATTAAAGATAAACCGGAAACGGGAACCTTTATCTATCAAAAAATGTTTGTGAGTTTCATTTTTCAGAGATGACAGAAAACATAATGCTGGATACAAATAAAATATAGGGCAGACTATCAGATAAGAACTCCCCGCCTGTCCATGGACACCCAGATTAAAGATAGAAACCGCATGACGAGGAGCAAGACAGCAGAGCTCAGGGACGGAGGGATTTGGGCTTGGCAGCGATGATCCAGGCTGTGAGTGTTAGAGGAAGAGGTTGAACGAAAGGAAATGTTAAGCATGAAATCCCAAGAATCTAACAAACATAAGCAGAGGCATTTGAAGAGACACTGCATGCATCTCTGATGAGTTGCTCTTAAGGGTCATGTCGAGTGAAGCTCATAACTTGCTAAATCCTTACTGTTTTAACAAGCCTTCCATTTCCCTCAATTCTCTCAACTGTCAGTTACATATTCACTGGTGAAACCCACTCCAGCAAAGGTTATCCTTCACGACTCAAAAAGACAAGTGCCTTGATCTTCATTAGCTTCTACACAAGTGTTGCTGAGTGCATCCTGAGCTGTGCTGGCAGTGTTTCCTGCCGAAAATGTTCCGATGAAAAGAGAAAGCCCATAGAGTTGAACTAGATCAGGTCTTCCTCCTGTCTAAAACTCACACCAAGCTGTTTAAAAAAGGATGGATAATTACTACCCCTGCTTTTGCTCCACTGCTCTCTGGAAGGAGATTCAGAAACCTCCAAATTACACCCAACCAGTGGCTCAGGTACGGTTAACAGATCAAACTTTTAATTTTAATAAATAATGTATTAGTAAATGTTGAAATTAAAATTAAAGTTAATCAATGCTTTAGAAGTATACTGTGTATTGAATCTTTGTGCTGTATTTTCTGTTGGCAATTTGATACGCAGTTTTTATACGCTACACCTTGCCCACCCGGTTTTATGCAGGCCCACCCACTAAAACATTTCTGGCCTCGCCCTGCACCCAAAAGCTCATTAGGATGATTGGCACCAGTTTGAGGTGATGCACTGGCAGTCAATATTTTTAACCGTCCACATGGCAGTAATACTCCACCCAGCACTACAATAATGAAATACTCTGTATTACACACTGCTGGTACCTTAAGTTTTTTTTTTTTTGTTTGTTTGTTTTTTGTAATTGATATAACTTTAAAATTGAGTTTACAGTCATATAAAAAAGCCCAACCTGAATAAATCAAGTTAATTGGATGTAACAAACTGTAAACGTGGATTTGTGCATTTCTTTCTAAGGAGTTGTTTATACTTATTCTAACCCTAGTCACATTAAGTAATGTTAAAAATGACAGTAACAAGGATTAGCGTTAATTTATGCATATACTAATACACTTTAACATTTCAAGTTGCATACATTAAATGATCATATGAACAAATTAGTGATTAATAATTGTATATTAATACATTAAAATTAACTTTTTAATTAAGTTCTTTATTTATTTTAGATTAATAAATGCTGTAAAAAGTGTTGTTTAATTTATGATAGCCAAGTCTAATTCTACTACATTTAATGTTTATTGTAAAATGTTACACAAATTATTTTAGTTTTTAATATGTCCAGTTAATTTAGGTGTTATCATATGCACCACATTTTTTATAGTAACCACTAATTAAAATAAATAAAATAAAGAAATAAATATTTTTAATTCAATACAACTAAGAATAAGTACTAAACTTATTAAAATTAAAACTGACATAAAAATGAATAAAAACTAAATAAAAGTATTTTAAAAAGACCAAAAAATAAAAATGAAGAAGCACAAAATTAATAAATCTTTAAATATGAAAACTTTATAATATAACAAACGATAATAAAAAGCGGAATGAAAATATTAATAAATAGTATATAAATTATATTAGAATAACACTGAACAGAATGTTTTTATGCTGACTTTTTGGTCAATGTCTGCACATATGCTTTGAAATCTCTGTTGAGGGTATCTTGTTTATTGTAGTCTTAAACTGTTCATTAAGTGTCCGAAGTCACTGGAGAAACTGTTTGGTTCTGTCTCCTCTGCAGGACGTCAATGACAATACCTTTATGACACCATTGTCACAATATCTGACAGGCTGAAGACAAGCAAGTGTGTTTCCTTCAACCTCAAGTCTATAATTCACTTTTCTCATCTATCACTACAGAAAGGGATATCACAGTACACCCCTCAGGTTCATACAATCTCTCTGAAATGCACCTGTGATGGCTGGCCTATTGCCACGGTAACTGTAATAGATCGACAAAGGGTTACCCATGGCACATTCTCTGACGATCCTAACCAGACATGATACAGTATGGCAACAAGAGAACAAATCTATCTCTACTTTGTAAACAAGTTTTTAGACACAGCCATCGCTTGGTTTACCTGTCCACTGTGAAATCTTACTGGTCCAAAATTTTGTTCTACAGTACGTAACTTTACAAAAAAAAAAAAAACAATAAATCTGATCATCTGTGATTGGCAGTAGTTTTGCTGGGAACTTCACATCTACTTGTGTAAACATGCTGTGTTTCTGGAGAACCTGGTGCTATTCACAATGCATAGCAGAGGGGGAATTGGTTGCTGCAATCCTCAAGGCTTTTGACCAAATCCATGACTTTCTGCTCCTGCAGAGCAATTTCACATGCACTTCATGGGTCAGTAAATCAGACTGTTAGCGTCCTGCCCTTTGGCTGCAGGGCTTATACTCTCCAACAGAACAGGTAGCTTTACAAGCACACAATTTCAAGAAGAAAAGAGATCCAGGAGACTAGAGACTTGAACTAGAGAAATAAAAATGTCGTAAACCTCTTATTCTTTCTATCCACTGGCTGACTTTCAAATACACAAGCATTTTATTTACATAGTTTTCCAATTCTAAAGTCAAGGTGAATAAAATGCTTGGAGGAAAATCAGCTCTACAGTGCCCATGTACAAGTTCATTGTGCAAAATCTTCAAAAAGATATTTTGTCATCTCATTTGTAGATTTTTATACGTAAAGTTTACACAAATTTTGGAATGTTTGGAAAGACATGGAAACCTACAATATCAGTTTAGCAGCACTCCTATTTATCATTAAATGATAGAGAAATTTTAACAAGAAAGTTGTTTCAATAGTAAACTGGTTTATATACAAAATTTAGATTTAGTTTTTCCTCATTATTATCATAAAAGTTAACAAGCATGATATATAAGTGAAACAACAATGTACTGACAGCTTGTCACAGTCATTTCTGTCATTTATTTAAAAATAACTAAGAACAGATCATAATCAAATTAAGTATGTCAATTGTACACATACATGTTAAACTTATTTAATTCATTTCAATCTGTATAAATTAAATATATTTAGACCTGATTACAAAGAAGACAATATTTCACCAACTGTAAACATTATAGATCTCTAAAGTTGTTCATATACAATAGCCTTTATGGTTTAGATGTTGTAAATACGCTTATATTGTTGTTTCACTGTCTATCCAAACATAAAAAATGTGTGCGCACTAGAAGCACAATTTACACGTGTATCTATGAATACTAATGAGTTCACACTGAAATATTGCAGATGAAATAATTCCATCTCAGATGCATTTACACTTACATTACTACAGGAACGAAACTGATAAATGGTCATTTTCTTAAAGTCAAAGGCATTGCACTTGCCCCCTGAGGCTCAGCTGTTTGTGTGCCCTTGGTTATGTTCAAGGCCAAGAGACTTATGGGAGAGTTACAATACTGTGAGGTCCAGTGCACACACAAACAACCACAAAGATGCACAGATGATCCAGCATACACAATCACACACCAGAAAAGACAGAGATGAAGGATGAAGGTTATTATCCAGTGACCTTTCATATTCATTGATGACTTTAGTCACTGAGCTGTGAACTACTTTGGTTAAAAGTGAAAAATTAGCCCATGATGCGAACGTTTGTTTAGCTTAGTGACACATTATGCTGCAGATTGTTTGCGACTGTGCATTTTTATATATATTAATAGCAATGGGTTTGCTGCATCGGTCACATTAATCTATGAAAATGTTATCTGCACTTACAGTATGCTCTAGTCTCCATGGTAATGAGTGTGTGATTGCAAAACACAGGAGAATTATCTAGCACAAGCAAAAAAATACAAAAACGAGTCAATTTGAGCTGCGAGAGAGCACCGGTTGAAGACAAAACCTCTTCTGAGATTTATTCAATATTATTGAAACTATACATCAACGTGCAAACGATATCTGCTGAGGAAAGATAAATATTAAAACAAAAATGTTTGCTTGTAACCAAATATGTTTATCTCCCTAATGCTGCTCTATACATGCCTTGCTATTTAAGTGGTTTATTAACATGACCTTTAGGATGGCATGAAGCACTTCAAAAGTCTCAAATGTTATTTAGGGTGAAAAATCACCAGTTTTCCATCGTTTAACAACCCATTCTCCAGTATTAAAGGAAAAAGCGATAAAAAGTTAATTTAATCATCTTGATAAAAGTCCTAACCAGACATATTCCACTGAAAATGACAGGTGATGAGTAACTGGTAGATAATATATAAGGTGCTCACAAAACTATTTGATGTCTAGCAGCTCCAGTCGTATTTGAATTAATAACTACAGCATCAAGACTCCTGGGATGAGGATTCTGGAAGCATCGAAAAACTAATTCACACAATATGAATGTAATGCATCATACAATCTTTGATAAATGAACACAATCTTGCTTAAAACCATCCAGTCATGCATTAATTCCCATTGAAATACACATTTATATCTATTTGCGTTCGTGTGCAATATTAATCATAACCACATCCATATTTTCAGATAATATTGGCCCTATATGATCCCAAGTGAATAAGTGAGAATACAAGCCTGAGAAAAGTCTCATTATGCCCATTGTGGAGGCATGGCAATGCGTCTCTGGAGAGATGCATACAAGCACATATCTAGGCATGCGCTATTCTTCTGTGCAATAATGCAGAGGGCAGAAAACAGTATTCAGCATTGTTGAGATGTCCTATGCATTTCACCTTTAATAAATACTGTCAGTGTTCACCACTGCACACAGCCCGGGCCTAAACCTCTCTAGCACCCGTCCAAGAAAAACTCTCTGTGTTCTCTTCCATTATAACATAAGCTACAGAAATGCTGGTTTTTCATGCCAGTCACTGCTGCTCTCTACTGTTGCACATGATCGATCAAATTCCAGCTGCACTACCACCAATAACTCCTGAAGCTGATAGTTTGAGACAGAGGATCTGATACAAAAACTTTCAAACTAGAAAAGTGATTTTGGATCCAAAAGAAAATTAAAAACTTCTATTTCCTTTTTGTCATGTATTTTTGGTTTCATCTGCTGACTCACTCTGTTTTTTTGTGTTATTCTGAACAGCATGATAACCGTCAGTCACCCCTTTTTGCATTTCAGCTTTTAAAGTAACTATACAAAAAGTCAAAACACTGACAGGGTGGAAAAAAATAATAATACTGTGTTCTAGTAGGGATTACTGGGAAGACGTTCAAATCTTCAAATCCAATTTTCTGGCAAATTTTTTTTTTTTTTTTTTGGTTTTGTATGTCTTGAATGTGCTACATCAGCACAGCGTTATGTATGAATTTCAGATGCAATCACTGACAGTGTGAAAGCAAATTCCAAAGTGCTGAGCTGTCAGATCAACACTGTGGAGTAAACAAATCAAACGAATAAACAGAACAAATATCAGCTGTTATTTTTGCAATCGCTGATTCATAGAGCAAGTTCTCAGATTAGTCCAGACCTCTCAGATTGATTATAGCGAGTTCTTCCCAATGACAGAGAAGAGATGCTTTGGACGTGATTCTGCATTTGAAATCAGATTTAATAAATGACAGTCAGTGAGAGAATAAGCTGTGATTAGGGTTGGGTGATAAAACATTTCATTATATTTGTAATTATTTTTCAGCCATTATAAAATTAAGCTACATCAAAAATATATCAATATTTCTAACTGAAACAGGACATTCGGGCATATTTAGGGGCTTGCCTTTTCATTAATAGACAATAGGCATTTAGCTATTTCACAGCCATGAACGATGAACCATGGTTTTGTATTTGAAACACTGTGGAAATGCAATAAATATTATACAATTAAAGAGTTTCAACTGATAATAGTAAGAATATGGAGCAGCATCATAAATCAGCATATTAGAATGATTTCTGAAGGATCATGTGACACTGGAGACTGGTGTAATGGCTGATGAAAATTCAGCTTCGCATCACAGGAATAAATTACATTAAGTTATATTACAATAGAATAAAAAAAAAAAAAAAATCAAATAAATGCAGCCTTGGTGAACAAGATATTCTTCGGGATCAAGAAGACGTTTAAAAAAATAAAAAATACACTTGTATTCAGAACTGATGCATTTCTATATGAGAGTGATTTCTTAAGGATCACGTATTGAATATTGAAGTAATGGTCGCAGATATATCACCCCGTCCTAGCTGTGATATCAATTTAAAGAGTTCCAACTGATTATTTGAGTGAGAGATTGTATAATTTAAAGCAAACCCTAGACTATATATCTATGCCACTTTAAATTCATCAGCAAGGCAGAAGCAGGAGTCAGAGAGACATAGTAACCTTTCTGAGAATAATTAGTGCATGGAACAGTGTGCAGTGACACATGGTGACATGTCAAAGAGAGACTGAAAGAAGAGAACATGGCGTCTTGATGCTCTGGCAGCAGGGTTCTAATTTGTGTAGCATATGCTTAAGATCATTAATGGGTGTTTACACTATGGCTTAAGAGACCATTTTAGCCTTTGACATTTGCATATAACTCACAGACCTGTACCCTATATTCTACCTTTATATGGCTGCTAAATTGCCAGTGGTTGCCCCCACTATCAAGAAGAGGCTAAACAGATCAACTCTGTTCTCTACATCAGACTTCAAACACATTCCGAAGAGACCCTCAGTACCAGCCCTGGCTGACCAGTGGACTAACCCCCCACGATTACAGGATAGATAACACACACACCCATAGAGACATTTTCTTTATTTAGACCATATTTAATCAGTTACACGGGTATCTGGTATACGCGTGTGTTGTTTGTATGTTTCCTTATTATATTAGCCTAGTTACCACTCGTTATTTGTATTAGTAAGCTCTAAACACTCACATTCAGGTGTATGAATGTATCTCTGGTTTAATATATGTCAGATGCCTGTTTCTTGATATCAAAATGATCTGCTCTTTATTTCTCAAACAATGATGTACACTATGTGAACGTGAAATGTATCATACGAGTTTTACCGGACTGTGGGACGAATTACACCAGTTATAACAGTCATAAAGAGCCAGAGCAGAACAGTCATAAAACATGCAAATGAGATGTCAAGTGGAACAAAGAAACACTTTCCCGCTGAAACTATGTGCCTTGTTATTGGTCAAACTAACCAAAATGGGTGTTACAGAGAGACCGGATAAAACCTCTCCCACACCCAAAAAGTGCGCTTCTCTTTACTTTCGGTGCCCTGGAGACACACTTATCACCTTGGAAATCTCGCAGCTCCCCCTTCGGGGGGAGTCCAAGCTTTGGGCAGTCTTAAGTTCAGTAACTTTGGCGATTCACTTTGGACCAATCAACCCATGACTGGAATGACGAAGCTTTCACTCCTAAAGGAATTCATCAAGAATCTACGCATTATACATGCAACAGGACACTTTACTCAGCACCAACAAACCAATATGCAAGTAACCGCTTGTTAACTATTTAGATGCGCTTCTAGGCTTCGACCCCTTTTAATTAAGGTATTGTAATTCTTCGATGGTTCTAACAGGTTGTGTTTAGCTGATTATGCTCTCTCTCTCTCTCTCTCAGCGCAAATCCTGCCATTATGCTCTCTCTCTTGTGCGCGTGTTCTCTCTCTCTCTCTCTCCCTCTCCCTCTCCCTCCCTCCCTCCAGACAAAAAAGGTTCTTCTATGGCATCGTGAAGCACCTTTATTTTTGTGTGTAGAGTTTAAAGTTATTGGTAAAAAAGTTATTTATTTAAACTTATTTATTAGTAAGTTATTACTTAAAACATATAAAAAAACTAAATTACTGCTTCTTTATGAACCATCAGTCCAGTCATTTTTTAGAAAATGACAAATTATGCTATGGATTTGAAAAAAATTATATTTGTTAGGGATGTAAAAACTCTCGATGCGATACGATTTGCGATAATGATTTCACAGTACAGTTTTTCTCACAGTTTTTGAACAAATGAAATTTAAGACATTATAAATGAAGAAGTCTCCTTTTATTATTGCTTGGACAAAATTCTGCATATTTCTTTGTGAAATTGAAATATGTCAGTTGACAAAACTAAATTGAAATAACACAATTAAAATAAATCTGCATGTAAACAAGGCTTTGTCTGTGCTCTTTCCATTTAAAATTAGAGGCAACCACTGTATTTTAATCACAATCCAAACATAGATGCTGCATACATGCCACATGAGCAGTTGTCAATCAAAATTAATTATATAATTTGGAAATTTGAAAAAAAAAAAACAGAATGGTCTGACTTTAGTTTTGCGAAACTACTACACAAAACATATCTGCATGAAACAAAATTAGCATATGGGCTGAATGAGAATGCAAATTCACTCTCTGACAGCAGGAGGGCTTATGAAATAGCAGCGATACAGCGTTTTCTTGGTTGCCACTGCAAACACAGCAGTGCTACTTTTATGAACTGCAGAATACAGGAAATAACAGGAGAAGACAGAGGAGGAAAGAGAAGGGGCCTGGAGCCAGGACTCAACCTTGGGCCACCCAAGGTGCCAATACATTATGACTGAGCACTGTTGGGAGCCACGTTTTTGCACTCAACTGCACTGCTTTTCCATTGTTTTTCTTTGTAAACATGCTAAATGGACACATTTGACTGCTGTGTTTGTGTCTTTTGCAGCACCTCGTGCATGACGCGCCACTCAAAATAAATGTAGTTCAACTTCTAAAAAACCTTGCCATTTTTCATCCTGCTGCCATGCATCTCAAGTTTTTAATCGCAAAGACGCATTCTGTGTGAATGGCCCCTTATGTGTTTTTTAATGAGTGAAAGCAGTACCTGTAGCAGCTAGCAACATTACGCACCTTCTATACTTCTGTGATTCTTTAAAACTTCATGGACCATTTGTTCTGAAAAGCAGAAGAAATGTCAGTCATGAGGAACACATTATGAGAGTTAAATCTCTATAAAGTCCAATGCTACTAAATCACACAAAAGTATATTTTAAATATTGTCTGAAAAGGTTTGCATGGCTTAATTAATTGTTCACAATTGAAGAATAAAAAGGTGCTCCTAGAGCTCATTGACAATCTTGTCACACATGATTTCATACAGGAATTTGGCCATTTAGACATCAATTAATCATTTGCATTCACACGCGTGCCATTTAAAGGTCAAAAATGAAAATTCTGTCATCATTTACTCACCCTCATTTCATTCCAAACCCATAACATTTTATTACCTAGTCCTAGACTTTAAATTGATGGACAGAAATCTCCATTTAAATCTTCGTTTGTGTTCCGAAGATGAACACAAGTCTTAGGGAGTGAGTAAATGAGGACAGAATTTTAATTTTTGGGTGAACTAATCCTTTCACATTAACATCATATTTGCTGTGTAGCAATCCGTTGTCACCCATGAACGTGAATAACAGCACATGTTTGAGCTCTAACCTCTGCTGTAGACGTCCTCAGTGCCAGGTTTGGCCTTACAGAGGCTGAGCCGAGCTCTCTTGGCAGAGGGGGGGAACTCCGGAGGGCTGGAGTCCAGCAGCGCTGAGCTCTCTGAGGCCAGGGGAAAAACACAATACTCAGCTGGAAGAGACACAAGCAGACTTATATTACTCGCTGTTACAATCAAACATGCTCACACACGAACTGTAAATAATGACATTTACATTTCATAGATCAGGCACTTATATAATAAAGCAACTGTATTGTGAGAACTACTTCAGCAGCTGGCTAATCCCTATAGCATTACTACATAAAATAAATGAGAAAATTTTACTGATACTTTACTGGTCACAGTGACTTTTAAACTCTTATTTTCTAGCAGAAAAATAAGAAAATATATTTTGCATGAGGAAAATAAAGACCATTATGATTTAATGCATTGTGACATTAATATTATGATGATTAAATGCCCATTTCTGTACTGTAATTTTAAAATGATTTATGTTGCTATATACACATAAATATAAGCATAAGTGCTGTAAATCAATAAAAAAACATAACTAATTAATCACACATTTTTCTGAAATTCATCACGATCCCACCAAACATTAAAGCTTTTAAATATACTTTTATATTGCAATAATTTTGCATTCAATCTTCAAATTAATGTACAAACAACATGTTGCCGAATTTTAAGTCCAGCTCTATACCAATCACTACGCAACAAATAACAGCGTGGCCGGCGTGCTGCATTGAAGCAATAACAGAAAGTCGAAAAACACCTGAAGACTCACACCATGTCTACAGCAGATTCAAAAAAATAATACAATAGAACCCATTATAATCAGCGATACTGTCTCCACTGGATGCAGCGCAGCACAGTACGAAAAATCCTCGACAGTAAAC
>JAUZSZ010000083.1:9491803-9501837 GCA_034780575.1 Labeobarbus marequensis
TTTTCAGTCTGACACCAAGTATTATTAAGGCCCATATCATCAATATTGATACCACTGACTTCTATAAAATTTTTTAAAACTTCACTTTTTTTTTAATTTCTAAGGATAAAATTGATTTTTAAGATTACATTTATAAAACATAATTTAAAAAGCACAACTCCAAAATAGTGCCGGTGGGCGTGGAAATTTCTGCGGGTGATTTACCAACAATGTGCAAATTAAAGAATACAGACACAACATCTCATTTACATATCGACCAACCCAATATACCGAGCGCAATGCAAATTAGAGTAGTCGTGAATAAAGAAATAAGTACACTGAAAAGAACTGGAGGCCAAAAAATGAAGGGTTGCATGAAGTTTTGATAGACCTGGTATTGCGTGACTCCTAGGGGGTTCCAAGACATCTTTTATTTCATGAAGCAAATTAAAAATAACATGGCTTGGCAAATGATATGTTCGGATTATTTGTTATTCTAGCATTTCAAATAAATTAATACGAGTAAAAAAAAAAATTATACTCTCCCTTCTACCACGCGCTCTTCTCTGCATTGCCTCCTTAGCAACAATTGCAGCCTTTTCAAGCACAAAATAGTTTAAGACATGCTTTTTTTAGGCATTGAATAATGGTGCAAATATAAAAAAATTGACGAGCACAAACAGTAGTAAATCTCGTTGCGTGATTCATTTTAATACTCTCCTCCCATAAATTTTGCGTCTGAAAGGGAACTCCTACAAATGCATATTCAATAAGGTCAGGCGCAAAAACAACTGTGCCCAGGCCTTTTCAGCGCTAATTATTCACTGTGCATCTTTAGTAAATCTTGACAGTACTATTTTAATGCCAAAAGACGGTTTGCGCTGGCCCATTGTCTTTTAATTTTTAGTTGAAGCACACAAACCTTTACATTATCTTTATTCAAAATAAAAATACCCAAGATGATTATTACAAAAAATTACTGATGCCAATAAGCCAGTAATAATTGACATTGTCTGATAACTGATAAACAGTCGATATTAAAATTGTATATTATTTTGTCTAAATAAATAAAAAAATAAATATATAAAACAGAAACTAAAAAAACACCACATTTTAAAATTTACAACGGAATTATTAAAACAACATACATTATTAAAAAGACATTCATTTTGAGATTACATTTATCACCGATTTTAAATTACTAGTGTTTAACGATTAAATTTAAGTGAGAGTTAGATGCAAACAAAGAGTAAATGAGCCTGTGCAATTAAATATAATAAACAATAATAATAAAAAAATCTTCACTAACAGATGATAACTGATATGATGCCATTACAGTATATATGCATCCCTACTTACATATTTCAGCATTTCTGCTCATTAAGATAAAGAAAAAAAGAAATATTAATCCTAAACAACCCTCATTTTTTTCACTTTAAAGCTTACAATAAGCATTACTTTTCAGGCTCAGTAAATAATGAATTTGGTAGGTCAAAGCACTTTGGATCTATATTTTGAGATGAGGATTGATCCTCTCAGTACAACATCTTTACTGACAGTATCGTTCTTCAAGATCAATCCTCCCACCATTAATGTGTAAAGCAGGCACAAACTAACCTCACACACATGAAACCTTGATGAAAGCTTGATGAAAGCATGATGAAAGCTTGAGAACATGAAGAGTTTTGAGCAAGCTTGTCTTTTTAATCTGCTCTTTTTCTGAACAGTTTCCATCAGTCGGTGTACAGGAAAGAGGATTAGAGATCAGAGTGGAGTCTGTGTCTGAGTCACTCCGCTTCAATTCAAAGCCACTCTGATTCACACCTTCAATTCAGATTCACATGCCTGAGTCCTTCTAGGTCAGAGGACGAAATGAAAGATGATTTGATAAAGGAGCAGTTTGCGGATGAGATTCACGGACTGATCATTATCCATTCGCAATGCCTTTTTCATTCAGATCGCCTGAAACAATGACAGCAGAAATTACAAGGAGAAGAGAGCAGAGTGTGAAATTGCTGCATTATTGATGTGTCAAGCATTTGTTACTGTGCCACCTCCAGACAGAGTCATTACAGCTGTTCCCACCCTGTCAAAATAACCATCCACACAAGATCCCCCACAACAAACACACACACACTGTAAAGTGACCTCTTTTAATCAGTAAACACTTCACTTTCTTCTTCTCTGGTGTCATTTGTGGGTTCATCTCACAAACATAACCACATTAATGCACAAACATATGATTAACATGTTTGCATATGTGCCTAAACAAATAAGAGTGTGTTTGCAGACAAAGCACAAAGCGGTTACACACAGAATCTGCCATGTACCATTTATCATGTCATGTGTGAATGTAATATCCTGTTCTGTTGTCACTAGATGGCATAGCTTAGGAATTTTTTATTTTATTTTATTTTTTTTTTTGTCCCTGGCAGCCACAGCTTGTGTTTTGTAAAGATGAAATGCATTTTGTTCAGCACACACTTGCAGATTTGATATACTCAGATCTACAGTAACACAAACAATATCAGTAGTATATTCATATAAATATGCACTGTAAAATGTGCTAACGTACCTTAAGGAGCAATTTTACCTATCTCACAATAAAATTACTTTGTTGGCATGACCTAATTTAGTCAGGCTGATTCAGTGATATGTGTATATTAATAATTCAAAATTTAAAAATGAAATACATTTTTACACCAATAAAACTAAATTTAAGAATAAGATCTGGTAGAAATAGCAAGATTTAGCACACAGTCAAGTTTGTGTTTGCGCTCTTTCATTTTGTTTTTCTCACGTACCTTTGCCACACACAAGCAGCATGACCAAATCAAGTGGATAATAGCTTTGTAGGCAGCCAAATAACACCACATACAAAAACACTTTTAAAAACAGGTTGTTGAAGTAAGAAATGTAAGAAAATTGCTGTTGTTATTCCCCTGATGTCGGTAATCATGGTGAGTCACTCTGAGATGAGTATGTTAACATCTGTTGAGCTGTTGATGATCCACATTGATGGTTTTAAAGAAATATGAACAGCAGAAGCTTCATTATGTCAAATCAGAGGAGTTCCATTGATGAGGAGAAACTTACAGGAAGGAAAGCAAATTGGAGCTTGACAGTTGTGGTCACTATAAAATGATGTTTTATGGCTGTATAATTGTTCTTCAAAAATGTCTACTCTTTAAAAAAAAAATAAAACATGGGTGAGTAATTAATGACAGAATTGTTTGGGGTTTTTTTAGCACAAACTTTCCTTTTAAAGCAACAATTTTGATTATTACCAGAAAACATATTTTTTCTAGCAAACATGGATGTATACAAATACACACAGACTACCCACACAGTGGAAAGTCAAATACTAGTACAAAAAGCTGTGTACTAGCAGATTATTAGACTCTAACAGAAAAGAGAAAAACATCCATATTAATATTCAGAACAACAGATTTATCGAATAGTCTATATAGACTCTTTTCCAGTCTCCTGATTTCTTCATAAAGGTCCATTAATTCAGACCTCGTCTTTGATGAGGTTGTATACATCCTTACAGTACAAAGTTAGATGGTGTATTTTTTAATAAATCAATTCAAGTTGAATCGATTCAGTGATGAATTGTTTGTGCTCCTCTACTGGAAGTCACTTTGGATAAAAGCATCTGATAAATACACAAATCTAAATCTTGAATTAATGTATAGTTCACATCACATACATCTCCCATAAAAAAACTGTACAAGCCATGATTGAAGTTCAGAAAGAGCAGTTCAATTTTTGAACTGCCTCCCATCTTCAAGTAATCTATAAAACAGATTTAAAATGCTCTGAAAACAACTCAAGGCCTTTCACATCGACTGCACACTAAGACCAACACAACAAAGCAGCGGTGAACATTTGCATCAAAACTGTTCACATCGACCAACATGAACATTTTCATCCACCTCAAATGCTCTGAGACAATTTTGCACAGTCAAAAGAAAGACAAATAAATAATTCACTCATCATGTTAAAGATTTCACCTGCATTAAGTACAATTATCACTACAATTTAGAAGATACGCTGTCAATCCAAAGTATGTTAGGATTTATAAATGGAAGTAGCATCATACAATGAAGAAATTAAATGATCATTTAAGAAATTCATGATAATAACAGCTACTTATTGTTAATACACAATAAGCAGCCATTAGAATAAATAAACAGTTTAGTAAGTAAACAATAAAAAAAATATTTTATTTCCCAGCATTAGATAAATTGTGTGTACTTTTACTTTTGTGTGTGTGTATATATAGTGAAAACTGTATCAATATATATAAGCTTACATCTTATTGATTTATTAGTATATAAAAGTATCTTTTTGTTGCTGGGTAAATTTTTTCACTCATGTGAATGGGTTCGCAGGGATGCATTGTTCCATTTTAACCTCTTGTCACGCTAAAACAACATGCTTCGGATGAACAGGCCTTGAGAGTCATTGTAAGCTAAAGCGAAGGCTTTGAAAGTTCCTGGCTTTCACCCAAAGAACCTTGTTGTGTGAAGCATACAAGTGTGCTGTGCATAATGGATGTGTCTGATTTCCCAAGGACAGGAGGTCTCTCTAATTAAGCTGTTTGTTGTTCTGGTGTTGCAAGGAGGGGCCGGCTTTATTCGGTTGACACACTAAAGACACGCCGGAATTAAGAACAGCTGCTGTGAAACAGAGAGCCGTGAGCCACTGCCACATATGAGGAAACACATACAGTACACATCAACAGCTCCAGCTAAACCATGCATTTAAATTTGACCTTTAGCTAACCTAGACCAAGAGTAGCGAGTGAGCACAATAAACATCCACAATACTGAATTAAAATGTGTGTTGATTTTACTAACTCTGTGGATAAATAATATTTCATTCCAGGTGCAAAAAAAGGCCAAAAGCTAAGGGTTTGGCTTACAGTAACCTCATTTAAAGATCATTATTATTTATATTATTTTGTTTGTGTGAGTGTGTCCTAACAGCCTGGCTTCTACACAATAGGTACGAGCCACTGAAAGATGGCAGTAAGTTCGCAGCTCACCATATTGCTGTATAGCTGTGAACAAAACACCTTGCACTCCATCTCCAATCTGTTCACAGTCTGTTAGGAGACATTCCCAGAACAAACACACAAACAAAATACTGTATATACAGTGTCCTCCTGAGTGCTATCTCACACACGCACAGTACAAAATGGTATAACAGCCTTGTTTTATTCATTTGATTCATATATTTGATAAGTATCTGCCATTTCTATTCAAATTTATAGATTTTCAGAGTTTCAGCTTCACTTATTTCATTTAATGCAGTTGGAATAAAGGAACAGTTCACCCAAAAAAAAAAAAAAAATTGCTGAAAATTGACTTTTGAGTTTCTTCTTTACTCATTAGAACAGATTTGGGAAATTTAGCATTACATTGCTTGCTCACAAGTGAACGGGTGCCGTCAGAATGAGAGTCCAAAAAAAAAAAACTTCACAATAATCCACAAGTAATCTATACAACTCCAGACCATCAATTAACATCTTGTGAAGTGAAAAGCTGTGTGTTAGAAACAAATTCATCATTAACAGCATATTAACTTTAAATTGTCACTTCTGGCCAAAATATGAGCCAATAATTAATAAAAAATGCTTCCTCCAGTGAGAAAGTACATCGGCTGTTGTCCTCTTACATCAAAATCCGCTGACGAATTTGTTTAGAAATGTTTCGGACTGTTTCGGACTGTTTTCACTTGTAATCTGTGCATATTTCTCTCCTGATTCAGACAAGACAACTTTTTCACTGGAGAAAGCAATATTGTAGATAGAGGGCTTGTATTTTAGCTGGAAGCAGTGGCATGAAGTTTAAACCATCTTAATTATGAATTTGTTCACATAAATTTGTTACTGACAAAAGAAAAAAGAAATACAGATTTGAATCAGCTTGAGGGTGAGTAAACAATGTCAGTATTTTCATTTTTGTGTGAACTATCCCTAAAATGATATGTTTGATGACTGACATTTAATATATAAGAGGATTTAAACTCAGTCTCCAACACAGGACTACGCAGTTGTGATAGATGCTGTAGGGCTACTTGACTTCCCAGCATGCACCGTCCATGTGTGTCTAGAATATTTATATTTACTAGCTCCTTAGTCCATTCAGATCATTGCGATTGGTGTATGTCAGGGTTCTCGCCATGTCAAGGCCCTTAAGCATTTGCCAACATTGCCAATAAGATTATCCACCCTGGAAAACATTCAGCATGAAGTTGACAAATAATCCTCTAGGACTTTTAAGTTAAAACAGAAAATTATATGTAGCTAAATACATTTGTGAATAAAAAATAAAAATGAATAATAAATAAATATGGGAACACTAAAACAATGGACAACCCAAAGTCAATCTACTCAACAATAATGAATTATATCACTCTGGTTTCACCAAGTTTTATGGCAGCAATTAAGCTTTCAGGTGGGTTGATGTTTTTCAGTGTTCAAGCTTTCACACAGAGAGAATGTATAATTGTCCAGACGTCAGGACTGAAGTACAACTTGTCCCTTTGAACTGATCATCACACATCATTAGACAAAGAGGTCGGATTTATTTTATGCCGTGCTGCTCCAACAAGAAAACCTGAGAGAGATTCTGTCTAAGTGAGCTTCACAATGATTCAGTGAAAATCATCAGGGGGTTTTTCCCCCGTTTTCAGAGAGTCATAACAGAGTGCAAGTGGCTAATGGCAAGATAAACATGATATTCACTCTGGCAAGTTATTGCATATAAGTGAGTGAAATGAAGTGAAGTGAAGTGAAGTGACGTGACGTGAAGTGAAGTGACATGTGGCCAAGTATGGTGACCCATACTTGGAATTTGTGCTCTGCATTTAACTCATCCAAGTGCACACACCGTGAACACACACCCGGAGTGTGGAGTGGGCAGCCAATGCTGCAGCACCCGGGGAGCAGTTGAGGGATCAGTGCCTTGCTCAAGGGTCTCACCTCAGTCGTGGTATTGAAGGTGGAGAGAGCGCTAGACATTCACTCCCCTCACCAACAATCCCCGCCGGACCTGAGACTCGAACCCGCAACCTTATGGTTACAAGTCCGACTCCCTATCCATTAGGCCACAACTGCCTCATATAACAAACTACAATGCAAACCCTGAGAAAATAGTTTATTGTATTATTCACACTTACAAATACACAGACACATACACCCTCAAACAGGATGATTTGCCTCTTATTTGCTCTCTCTCTCACACACACTCACTAAAATAACACTACATGCACTGAAAACATTTTGTCAGCTACTGTTTTATGCCATTTTAAATGGATCGTTATTTTGTCTGTGTGACTTGCAGTTGAATAATGTCATACTGTACTGTAAATTTTCACTGAAGCAGCCACGATGAGATTAAATTCACTGGTAAGAATTGTTTAGCACTTTAAGTCATATTGGAAGCTCAACAGGGTCAAGGAAAAAAATACTACCAAATGGATGGCACAATGAGGGAATAAATGTCCCTGTAGTGAATTCCTAGTACAACACCTTCACAGGGTCATGGAAGAATAAGAAAAACTTTTATAATTGGGTTCTGGCTCTATGATTTTAATACACTTGCATCTCAGACTGCCTAATACTTTTTCCAACTCTATGAGCAATGGATTTTATACACGTGTCAAAATATTAGGTTTGCTGGTGATATGCAATATAAATTTTCTGATATGTTTTCCCCCTCAGGCCTTTTAAAGTAATTTTAGAAAGAAAACATGTTTTCATTTTGTGTTTTTCAGAATTGCGCATTATAGTACCTTTTAAATAAAATGTGAACTTTGTGAACTTCGTTTTTTTTTTTTGTTTTTTGTTTTTTTTTTGCGTTGTTTTGTTTTGGTGTTTTTTTTTTTTTTGCATCATAGGCTTAAGCGTTCTGCCATGTGTTCTAATAATTAAGTGGACTGTACTTAATGTTCACTTTAGAAACTTATATGCAAGTTACTAAATACTCACGACATATAGCTGTGAATTACTTATAATGAAATAAAATTATGTCTTCATCATATCTAGTGACCTTCACTAATTAGATTCTGGAAATCTGGACAACAATATCAAAATTGCTGTTTTTAAGTTTCAGCTGTTTAATGCATTTCATGATGTTTGTAACAAAGAATGGAATTTGTTTTTAAAAGTAATCACAAAAGTAATCAATTTTTGTACAATGAAGAAACACTAATTAGCCATTACAGACTTGAATCAATCTTTCGCTGACTTGCTCAGTAGTGTTTTTTTTAGAGAGCCGGGTTCTGCTTTAAGGTCACTGTGCTGGGGTCAGAGGCACAGTCACATGAATGCCATCATCTTGAGTGTTACAGTCCTTGTAACCCCAAAGAACAGCTGCTCTCTAGTCAGTGACTCACATCTGAGTCATGACCATTCAGCCCTGCCATCTAGAAAACTGATAAAAATATCCTTCTTTCGTACACTTCCTGAGGAAAAAAATAATAATAATCTTTTCAATACATTGACATTAAAATAGAGTCTGGCAGCACCTTAAAAAGTATTTTACATAAACCTGCAACTGTGTACTGAAACTGAGTAGCAAAGCGGCATAGATTTTGATCACTAAAATCACAAAACACTAGTGTCTTTATTACACTGCTGAAAGGCTGTATTGTCATTTCCTAACACTGTTTCTCGTTTCTATTCTTGAGGTTTAAAGCTGTTGAAAAAGGTTCATACTTGTATAAACTTGAAGGTGAATTTATAATAATTTTTTACACAGCTATTACAATAACATCTGACAGTGACAAAGAGAATGCCAAGCTCCAAAAAGAACATAGGTACCATAAATCGGACTTATGCATTATATTCAAAGTGTCTGGGTAATAAAATTATGATGCACACAGGGAAATAAATAAATCTCTTTCAATGTTACAATTCAAAGATACAGAAATGATGGGCTCCCATACATTTTGTTTCTAGTCTGGCAGTATGTGCTTTTCTGAAAGTCACGCTCTTGCCTGAGGGCTTTTATGACTTTATCGGGTTGTTGGGGTCTTCTGTATAAGTGTGAGTAAAACAAAAAGGCCAATGGGTTCTGAAAGACATGGGAGTGAACAGAGTTGTTGTCATTGTAGAGGATGTTGAGAGTCTGACCTTTGCATGATAATGTTACAAATTCAAGTGATTATGAATGTGTTTCCTAATTTTTTGTCTTTTATGTCTCTGTGTGGTTCCTCCTGAACACTTTAGAACTCCTCTCTGTGTTTCTCTTCATAGTTTTTGACTGAGTGTATTAAAATCATAGAGCCAGAATCCAATTATAAAAGACCCCATGAAATCAAAACTTGAGTTTCATGACTTTTAGACCATGTATGAGAGTTTGGAGGTCGTATATATGCTCGTTTACTAATGAAAGTAGAAAAAAAATATTGATTCAGTTTCCCTCTTCCCCTTTATCACTCACTGTTGAGTTCCATAAAGTGTCTCAGGCTACTATATTTCACTATATTCACTATACTTTTGGAACCTAACCATGATATTAATGAAAGCAATTAACTATAATGTTACGGAGCGATTAGTGAAAGCAATAACATACAAATGACACAAACTTAACGGTGTGAGAGTCCATGGAGCGGTTCATTAGCACAGTTCTGCCAGCTTGGCCCCAACCTGGCTCCTCTACTTTCCATCCACAGACAGAACAGAAGCCAGACGCTGAAAGCTGGCCAAACTAATGGCCAAAAAGCCAGCCAATAAAATCAACCCCGTTTTCTCCAAAACCTCAGAAATTACTGAGCAACAGCAACTTAGTCTGTGTCACACAACGTGATGGAGCACAGTCGAATAGACAAGGGCAGCAGGATGAAGAGAGCCAGAATGGGAGGAAGCGACAGAGGAAATGAAAAAAATGACAAAGAAGAGTTAGATAGGCAACAAAGAGAGAGAGGAAACACAAGAAAGCGTACGGGACAGCATAGTACAGGTGCATCTCAATAAATTAGAATGTCGTGGAAAAGTTAATTTATTTCAGTAATTCAACTCAAATTGTGAAACTCGTGTA
>JAUZSZ010000083.1:9664123-9675195 GCA_034780575.1 Labeobarbus marequensis
TATATTAATCAAGGCTTTGTAGACTGATGATCAATGTAATCTTCAATGTAATGTATGAGGTTCTAGCTTTATTTACACAGGGCAAAGTTTAGTGTACAGTTATGATTAGAGCAACTTCATTAGCAAGAGCTTCTCGTTTCACCTTTTCTACTCAATAATTCAACTTCTATGGTTCTTGTAAGTAATTGATGTGACTTAATTTGTTGCTGACATACCTTATGGCCGATTAAAAAAAATCTTTGAATTGGTCCTTTATTTTTTCAAAACGTCTGGTCTTACCTTTTCTTTCTTTATCTGAAACACACATCAACCACAATGCAACCCGTCTGACTGATCAGTGAGTCAACCTGTGAAAATATGTGTAAGTTACAGTATGAGTCAATTTTTTTGTAGCACTTCCTTGTATTTGCAGGGACTTCTTCCAATGATGTGGCCCCTTGTAGAGCACATCATTTAAACAAAAAGGGTGTTTTTCAAATAGTTTGAGGCTTATGTAGTCGTTTTGTTCTGTTGGGACTTTGTTTCAACTCTGGTGTCACTGCATTCTGAAGCCCTACCTTTTTTCTTTTTACCCATAGGACACTGCTCTCACAATCTCATTGGGTGTGTTCTCACGCCATTCTTAGCGTTTAACTTTTGTGCCACAGTTAGACTCAGTAGACTAGACAATGTAAATTTCTTCAGATTGAGTACTTGTGAACAACATATTTTTTATCTTTTGTGCAGCTGCTGTCTCCTGGATTATTTTTGCAAAAAATTTATTTTGTATAGTGTAGGGTATTGCTGCTTCACAATACAGAATGCATCATGTCACAGTGTTTCATGGCATTATAATTGAATCATGATTGAAACAGTGGCAAACGCATAAGAGAAGCTCAGTGAATCAGATTCAATCTCTTCCGCAAGTTTGCTGCACTTCTGTCCAAAACGGCGAGTCTTTCTGGATTCAGACTTAGAGGTTTCAGAGTTCAGGCTTTAGATGACCTTCTTCTTTATTAACTACCGAAAATTATAAATTAAAATACTCAAAGGCCGAAGTATCAATGATGACTGATGAATGACTGATGAATGATTGCATCAGATTGGATCTTTTGTATATACATTTTTCAAACACTACAGGTTTTAAAGCAGATTAACAAGTTAACCCATCTGTTCTATGAAAACAAACAAATGACAGTCTGAATAGGGATATGGTGGCTTCATTGTCTAAAACTGTAGTTTATCGCTTGAGTTACAGTTGGGATTAGACTGTAACTCAGTCGATGGAGACCAGGATCTCCAGCCCTCTCTCTCTCTCTGTGTCTCTGATTAATTCAGAGGGCAGGTGTCTCCTCTTTCAGGTTTGTCAGGTTTCTGGTTACCTCCTGTACTCATCTTTCCACCGATGGCATCTTGCATTCACCTCATCACTGCTGGGTCTTTTGTTTCTCGGTCTCTCCTCTATTCTCTTCACATGGTGAATCAGCCTTGACCTACACTTGTTTCCCCAGAGTCAGATGTGGTTGAACCATAACAAGCATTCATGGCACAATGAATGCTTAATCACTTCCTGTGTAGTTCATGTGTATTGAATGTGTCATTTGGGTCTTTAATTTCTTTCAAATGGATACTATGTATTTATTTAGCAGATACCTGAATTTGCAGAGTGATTTGGGGTTGAATGCTTTGACTTGAAGCATCATACCCTTTCAGGGTTTAAGCTTCTGTTTTTCAGTTTCCACCCTGATCATTGCTATTATGTGACACCATTTTCAAGCAGGCAAAATATTGTTTGCCAGTAGTAATGAAGTTGCTGTTTTTTTGTTTTTGTTTTTTTGGTCAGTAATTTCAATTGGACAGTGACTTGAGTGAGGCTTATGTAGCTAGTTGTCTTCTGTCGTCCTATTGTATTACCACAATGTGAAGGTAAAGTTGTATGAATTAGTCACTTGTTTTAAAATCTTATTGGTCTACTGACATTTATGACGTCGTCTTCAAACATTAAAATGCACATGAAATCTTTTGTTAAAGTTAACCACTTCTCTAGCTAATTACTCTTCAACAGTGATGCTTTAGGGCTACCGCAAAAACAGAAGTTCAAAGACAAAATTCTAAAGAGGGCTGCGTTTCTCTTGTTTATCTGGCGTATAATATCTAATTCCATCTACCTTCTCTGTTCTTCTCTGCAGATCCGCCACCATGGGGAATATGTTTGCAGGCCTCTTTAAGAATCTCTTTGGGAAGAAAGAGATGAGAATTCTGATGGTGGGCTTGGATGCTGCTGGAAAGACCACCATCCTGTATAAACTGAAACTGGGAGAAATAGTCACCACCATCCCCACTATCGGTCTGTGATTCTTGCACTTTTACCATGCTTTCTTTCTCAGTTTTCCCTGTTTCAGACTACCAGACTTGTTTTGTTTGATATACACCATGCATTGATATACATCACATGAGTACTGCTGTTTCATTTCTCTTAGTGGGCCTGGTTCTGGAAATGTTATTTTCTCCATTAATAAAAAGTTGTAAGGCATGAATCAATCCAGCCAGCTCTTAAATTAGTCATTAGATAGGCCTACGTGATTTTAAGAAAAAAGTTTCCTGTATTTTTAACTCTTATTTTTCTTTTATCCATTGTCCCTTCCCCATCTCATTCCATCTCTTTGTGTCCTATCTTATCCCTCTATCCCATCTCTTTCTCTGCTGTCTGCATGTGTAAAAATTCTTTGCCCTCGGGCTGTAGTATTATTAGAGCGGGGCCCCAGCATGAGACACAAAAAGTTCATGCCTTTTCACCCTCATTGCACGTCCCTCTTTTCTTTGAGCCAGTGTTTAACTTGTCCCCTTTTCTCTTTGCAGGTTTTAATGTTGAGACGGTAGAGTATAAGAACATCAGCTTCACTGTGTGGGATGTGGGCGGTCAGGATAAGATCCGGCCGCTTTGGAGGCACTATTTCCAGAACACACAAGGTGAGTGTCCACACATACACACAGAGAACCAGATATTGAGCAACTCTTGAGGGCATACTTAAGTCTGTCACTGTTATTTCCACAGGCCTGATTTTTGTTGTGGACAGTAACGATAGGGAGCGAGTGAATGAGGCAAGGGAGGAGTTGACGAGGATGCTGGCGGAGGACGAGTTGAGAGATGCTGTTCTGCTCGTCTTTGCCAACAAACAGGTAAAAGAGAGAAAAACTAAATTCCTTAAACACAAGTAGTATCAGCAGTCCAAGTATTCATTTGGTTCATTTTCTGATTTCTGCTGTGGTTGATGTCATTTATGACTGTTTCATTGATTGGCCTGGGTATCAATACAGTTGTTCTGATTTGATTTAATTCTGATTCACCAGCTCTTAATTAAATTCTGTTTGGATTTGATTAGATTCCGAGTAAGGTATACTAGTTTCTTTTTTGATTTCTAGATTTTGCTTATACTGCTATTCAAAAGTTTGGTGTTGTTTTTTTTGTTTTTTTTTCTAAGAAATTAGTTCTTTATTTAGCAGGCATTTTATTCAGCAGCATTAAATTGATCAAAAGAAAGACTTTTACATTGTAAGAAAATATTTCTGTTTTAAATAAATGCTGTTTTTCGAACTTTTTATTAATTAAAGAATACTGAAAAATACTGAAAAAAGTCACTGGTTACACAAAAATATTAAGCAGCTATTTTTAACATTGATAATGAAAATAAATATTTTTTTGAGCACCAATTTAGCATATTATACTTATTTCAGATTTGCTGCTAAAAATCTAACTTTGTCATCACAGGAATAAATTGCATATTAAAATAATAAACAGTTCTTTTAAAATGTAATGAAATGTAAGCATAAAAGACTTTTTGACCTCAAAATTTTGATGCAAGAAAAATGCTGTAGATTAAATGCACCAGCGCTTTAGACCGATTCAAACCACTAACTCGTCTTTTTTAACTACTACACTGGCCACGTTTTTGGTTATGTTATTGATTCATTAAAATGAATTGGCCCATATGAGTCATTAAAGTTAGTTCAGCAGAACACAAAGACATCTGCAGGACGGACAGCACATTTTCACACAGCCAGTAAATTGCCATAGCCAGAAAGATCTTGGGTTTTTATGAATCAGTGTCGAGCAAATCAAAAAAAGGTATTTTTAAAAAGCTCAGTATTTGACTGCATTGCTCTTTTCATCTGTTGCGCAACAGGACCTGCCCAACGCGATGAACGCAGCCGAGATCACAGATAAGCTGGGCCTTCATTCTCTGCGTCATCGTAACTGGTACATCCAGGCCACCTGCGCCACCAGTGGGGATGGCCTGTACGAAGGGCTCGACTGGCTCTCCAACCAGCTCAAAAACGCTAAATGATCCATTCCACCCTCTCCTCTTCTGTCAGCTCTGTGTGTGTATGAATGTGTGTGAAGGGTGACAGCACTGGTTTCAGTCTTGCCCGGTTGCCCAGTTTATCCATTTCTTTCTCTTGTCCAGTCTTGTATACGTCACAGACTGTGCCCAGTGCTGTCTTTAATACACATGCAAGAGTGTGTGTGTGTTTACGTGTGTGTATGTGTGTGAACTGAGGGTGGGAGTAGCCTTGCTGTGCCTTTCAAAATAGACACTCAGTGTACAGCACGGTTCTCTCTTTCTCTCTCTTCTCCCTCCTCTCCCCGTGGTTTTCTGCACGCAAAGAATGACCCAGGATGTTAAATATTTCTGTTACCTAATACACTGAAACCAGACTATAATAGGCCTGATTTGTCCCTTTCCCGATGTTTAAAGCAATCACGCATGTCTAAAATTTTACAAGGTGTGAGTTGCCATCCTTTGACCCCACATTTGATAAAACTCATTGTAACCTGCATCAGGTTGGGAAAAAAAGAAGGAAAAAATCAGACAATAAAGTGACGTTTCTTTTCCATCCATTCTTCTTCGCGTTATTTGAAAATCATGCTAATGCTTTCAGGTACGTCACATGACACTTTCCATGTGAACACCAGCTCGCTTTCCCTACTGCTGTCCTCAGTCAAGCGCATTCAAGCACAAGCCCGTGAAACCTTTTGTTTACACAGTCAGTTTGTACAGCGTCTTAAACTATTGCCTGTGGGGAAGAAATCATTTGACCCTGTGTGTCTGCTTTTTGTTTTTTTGGATCTTGCTGATCATCCAAGCAGATCCCAGGCACTAACTAACAGCCTTGCATGTGTTTTGATTGCCATGTAAGTGACGACTGCAGAAGTGATGAGCGTTTGTGGGAGTATGGAGGGAGTGAGCGCCTTCTGCTGGAGCAGCAAGGCCTTATGCGAGCTGCTCCCACTCCAGTGATTCTTTTAGCTCTTTTTTTTGTTGTTGTTGTTGTGAATTTTTTTTTTTTTTTTTTTTTGTTATTATGGTCTCTTTCAAGTTGTCCTGCATCATATGTACTGTCAGAATCTCATGAGTGTTCAGGTGAGGCCACTAAGGGCTTTTTGAGATGCATTCACTCTCCCAATTGTAATCTAAAATTGAGACACCTGATAGATAGATGAAGATCCAGGCACATCTGTGACTGATCCAGAGTTGCCAACGAGCTCCAGTGGTTCCTCGGTTGGTATGAGAGAATTGCAGAACAGCTGCAGGTCAAAATTCAAACTCCTCCAGCCAGCTTTAGTCCTCCCTCTTCCATTTCTCACATTCTTTCCTCCTTCCTTGTTTGTCTTCATCGGTTGATGGCAGCTCTACCTGATGCACCAGTCCATTTTGAAACACGTCACTGATAGAATCAAGCACCAGCAGAGAGATGTTCGCTTTGAGAACGTGTACATGCATCTTATAATAATCCAAAACTGACAAACACATTTTGTTTTCCTTCATATTCTAAAGGCAACTGCAGTGTTGAATACAGCATTGAACATTGTGCTGTAATGATCGCAGTGGTCCTAACCCTGTACTGACCTCTCACAAGGGAATAGGGGACGTTTCACCATGTGTGAAACTTGATAGCAACGTAAATGCATTTTATTCATTTGTTTTCTTCCCCCTTTGTCTGTCACCAAAATTCATGTTTCATAACTCTAATAATGTTTTTTGGCCTTTTAGTTATTCTGATACAGATCTACAGTAGTAGATAAAGATTTATTTGAATAAGCATCATCTATGATAAGTAATTAAAGTGTATGAGTATGAAAATGTATTTAGCTTGCAGATTTCATTTAGCTATCCTATGTTCAGATGTGAAGCTTTAATTTCAAAAATTCTGTAAAATAATAAAAGCAAGGACGGTGCACGTTTGTTTTCTTTTACTGAAATGGTTTTTGTTTTTAGCTTTTTTTTTAAAACCCATCTTGTAACATCTGATAAATGCACTATAATAAAGAGATCTCTATTACAACTGATTTGTTGTTCCTTTATTTTACAACTTTTGTCAGTATTCAAATCTTCATGGGTCCTATTGGTGGAGCTCTGGTGTGGTTATGTCAGACACTAGTTCAACTGCAGGTGGTGCTGTGGAACTGATGCTGACAAGGCAAGAGTTATATAGTTATCAGATTGACAAATACATTCCTTATAAAAACATCAAGTCAATGTTAAGTCTGAGCTTTTATCATTTATTTACCTTAACATTTTGCTTCATCATCCAGCCTCTTCGATATGTGGACACCCAAGCAGGTACTGCACAAGACATTACAGCTTTCATAAAGAACCACTAATACACATTCTGTAGAATAATTTCAAATAACCTTTCTCTCAAAGCTGTAATAAATCAATCCTGAAATCTTAAATATCTTATTGGGGTCTTGTCATAAATGAAAAACATGTATTGCACATTTGACCCAACAATTTATTGAAGTTGACAGTTCACATTTTATTTCCTATTAAACAAATGAGCTACATTTAAATTACATTATGCTTATTCATGAACAACTTGGAGAATGAATTAAAAGTTCTGGATAAGACTCTGGTAGCTTTATTTACACAGTAAAAAAAGCTTTACATTGCCAAAGCATTGGTAACATATGTACAGAAATAAAAGACAAAAAGTTGTGGACACCATTATAAAGACGGCATTAGTTAAAGAGGGGTGCAAGGACATGACTGTTGCAGAGCCGTGATGAATGTGGTAGCCACACACAAAGCCATTTTAAATAGCCATAGTAACTACTACCCATAGCCTGAGCTGCTGGGACAGTCTCCAGCATCCTACATAGGACTAGTCGTTGGAAGATGAATGGATCTAAGGATTACAAGGGAAAAAAGCCATTTGTTTGTAATCCATAGAAAATATAAATCAAGTTAAACAAAATGGGTCTAGCGAAACCATGTCAACTGGAGGATAAGATTTGAGCTGCACATAGAATGAAAACATCCATCTTCTGCTTTTCTGGGACTAGGTCATGGTGGCAACAGACCAAGAAGAGCAGCCCATATGTTATCCATTAATACATGTAGAGACCCTGGAGAAGAGATCAAATAAATCACAAGAATGCTATAAAGACATACTACTACGACTCACTGTGAAGGAAGGATATTTAACTGTGATCAGTGTATAAAATGGCATTGTGGTAGGTAACAGACAGAAAAACCAAAAGAAAGAGACTTCTCTCTCTCTCTCTCTCTCTCTCACACACACACACACACACACAAACACACACACTAATGGAAGGGGCAACAGAGCTTAAAGGGTTACTCCACCCCAAAATGAAAATTGTGTCATTAATCACTTACCCCCCCACGTCGTTTCAAACCCGTAAAAGCTTTGTTAGTCTTCGGAACACAGTTTAAGATATTTTGGATAAAACCGGCAGGCTTGTGACTGTCCTACTGACTACCAAAGAATTAACACTGTCAAGGCCCAGAAAAGTATTAAAAACATCATCAGAATAGTCCATCTGCCCTCAGTGGTTCAATCTGAACTTTATGAAGCTACGAGAATACTTTTTGTACCCAAAGAAAAAAAATGACTTTATTCAACAATTTGTCTCATCTGTGTCAGTGTAGCGCCATTTTGGAGAATACCCCCTGGATGCAAGCGTAGGCTCTTCTGTGTCAGCCGCACCACACAGCACACGGATACACTGTTTTCATTCAAATCAAAGCGTAAATAAACGTAGAAGTCGTATCCGTGTGGTGCAGCTGACACAGAAGACCGTAAGCAGTTCACATCCAGCGGATATTCTCCAAAATGGACGAATCTTTGAATAAAGTTGTTATTTTTTTCTCTTTGCATTTAAAAAGCATTCTCGTAGCTTCATAACCTTATGGTTGAACCACTGATGGCAGACTGACTATTCTGACGATGTTTTTATACTTTTCTGGGCCTTGACAGTGTTAGTTGTTTGGCAATCAATGGGACAGTCAAGCCTCCCGGTTTTCATCCAAAATATTTTAAATTGTGTTCCGAAGACAAACGAAGATTTTACGGGTTTGTAATGAATGGGGGTGATTAATGACAAAATTTTCGTTTTGGGGTGGAGTAACCCTTTAATGTTCAACAAATCTTATAGTTAAACAGTTACATACCCTCTTATATTCCTTATGTTCTCAGCTACTTAAGCATTTCCACAAACAATTGGTTCTGATACCCAAATTTAAGACTATACTCAAAATAGAACCATTACAGATCACCTACCATTTTCTTAGCCTAATTTTTCAATATGTTTGCAGTTTCCTTTAGGACATTGCTCTGGAGAATTCTAGTTGACTAAAACTCTCCAAAAGGACTTGCCTATATTTGGTTCCATCCAGGTTGTCCTTGATGCTAATACGCTTTCCAGTTACTCCTGTTGAAATGAATACATGATGCTGTCACCACAGTTATGTGGGGAAACTATATTTGGTTTGCACCCAATATAGCACTTTCCTTTCAGGCAAGAAAGTTCAAGGTTTTGAAAATCTTTCTTTTTTTCCTTCTTACAAATTCATCTCTACACCCCGCAGACAGCAGAACTGATGTATGCTTCTATTTCAGTTATAAAAGCTCAACTGAGCAAAACTCTCAAACTGGAATTAATGATGCCATCGAGTAATTGAACACAGGTGGACTTGAATGAACATTAGGTTGTGCACAATCGCTCAAGATTAATCACTTCATTCAGTTTACAGTTAAACCAAAGGGCTCGAATTTCAGAAACATGAATTTCAGTTATTAATTTTAAAGTTGGCACTAAATGAGAAATCACCATATCTATTTTTTACAGCATCTTAATGATTTTAGTGTGAACAATTCAACCACACATGCATCAAAATGTCATAAATTGATCTTCTGGTAAAACACAAGACTTGCATTTTGTATTGCATGAAGTATTCTGGCCTTCACCAATCACTGGGCCTGTTTACACTTGTCACTTCATGCATTTTCTCAAATTAGTTTTGTTATCTGATTTGTCAAAAGTGCTCCATTTACACTTAAAAATCAGTTAGTCATCAGTTTATCAATCAGTTTTTGCAATCAGTTAGTTAGATGACCAATATATCATGAAGTGAAAATAGGTCCATTTAGTCTGCTTAAATATTGCCGCTTCCTTACAATCAACCTCCATCTCAATTCAGATCTGCCTCCATGCAATAGCTATTCTGCTCATTATTTTGCTGCATTTCCTGTATATTGGTGACAAAACCCCAGCTGTTCAGTCATTGCATCATTCAATGCTCACATGAGCCAGTCTCCATCTCCCATTAAAACTGCACCTGTCACAAAAATGAAAAGACACATTATGATTTCATTTTCATTTAAGCAGATAATGTGAAGAACATCTCACTTATGTATTGCCACATAGAGAAAAACACTTCACGCTTGGGAATGGGAAAACTCCAGTAGAGGAAATAAGAGGAAATCGATTCATCTGCCTGAAAAAATAGAGACACATTTTGGCCAAAAAAAATCAAACTTAGCCATCTAAAATATTCATAAAGGACCAGGGTGAGAGAAACCGCTGTATAGATTCATCTCATTACTCACACTGAGGGGTGTATGTTGCTCTGGAGAGATCTGGTATGAATGATTCATTCTTGTACAAGCTTCCCCATGTCACTCACAACATTAGCTGAGGTGAAGAACTATCATCACACTTTCACAAATGAGCTTTTGTTAAAAATTAGCTTATGAGCATCCAGTTTTCATCTTCACTCCTATTTTTTGGGTCTCTACTGCATTGTTCTGCACCCTCACGGTACTCCACCCATCTCTCCTCCCTGCATTTCCCAATCCCCATGACTGATATTTGGGATGATCGCTGGATAATGACTTCCAGTGGACTAATTGTGATAATTTAATCGTACGCTTTGATGTTTCCTAGGATCTGCTGAGCTAAAAGATGTTAATTAGCATTATCGAAAAGAGGAGAGACAAGGAGGGATTTTATGCTAGATACTCTTCCCACTAGACTTGGTGTGTGTAATCAGAAGGTTAATACAGTATTCTCATACTCCCTAGTGTGCTCCATTAACAACTACATAGACTAGGCTCTTTGACTGGAGCACATATTAATAGACAGTGCTGGCAAGTCTTTAGCCTCAGTAAGCTTACTGAGTTCAGGTGAAGTTCACTCAGTAGCCATCTTATAATGTTCTCTGTGGGCTATTTTCTATAGAGGTACATATTTGCCTAAATAGGGAAAGACAGAAATCTCCTAAAAATCTTGTTAATATAAAGAAAAATTTATAAAATTTGACAGCAATCATATGATATATTTAGCTTTTTACACTGTGTTCCAAGATACACTAAATACACATTTTCAACTAGGCTTCAGTGCATCGATTTAGGAAAATACATAATCATAAATAAACATGATGTTAGTTTATGTTGTGGAGAAAAAAATATTCAAAGTCGGAATTCCAGAGGACAAAATAAGACATTTTTGAAGGAGACAAAAAAGCTGAGATTTGACCCTTTCACTCAAAGCTAACATTTTTATATGATTTTCAACCTCTGATCTTATTTTAGGAGTGCTCTTCCTGATCTTCCCTAACTCTGTTCCCATGGTCTCCTCATTACTTGGTTGTTCTACCTTGCAAGAGTGGCAGACTGCCAATTAGCCTGCATCAAAACATGTCACAAAATTATTACTCAGTGTATTTCTCTCACTATTTTTTATCATAAGACCATGTTTGAAAGCCACGTGGCCTAGAAAAGCAACTTAG
>JAUZSZ010000083.1:9835271-9848668 GCA_034780575.1 Labeobarbus marequensis
CACACAGCTTGGGTCTGTGAGCAAAGAGATAACAGGCAGGCTCACAACCCAGACTTTATATCATTCAAAAGGATACATTGAAGGACAAATAAAGCTTTGCACCAATCATGTTACTCAGCGCACATCACCCCTAGTACATTCCCAGAGTGCATGACACTGCCTGTTAATGCACGTTACATAGATGAACTTAATGCCCTTGTGGCCTAGCTTTTATTATTTAAACTCAACAGATATATGTTAAAAATATATATGTTATGTAATTAAATGAGATTAATGCAATCATGCAAAAAAAAGAACAAGATGGAAAATTTCCATTACAATGGACGTTTTCACTGGAGGAAGTGTTATTATGGATTATAGACTGTTTTCTTGTAAGTGTAATGTATAAAATTCTATTTACAAATCATCAGATACCATCAAATATGAAGAGTCTGTGTAATGTGTGTTCTTTTATTAATTGGTAGTACTTATTTTATGAGTTTTTAGGCAGAACATGGCTATCTAGACCAATTAAAAACAACAAACTATCACTTTGTCTTTTTTATTATACACTCATGTTTGTTAAAATTCATTAAAACTGAATCTACATAATAAAACTGACCAGAGATCAGTTAAAACCATTTAATAGACACTGGTAAAACCAAAAAGTTTCAAAACAGTATGAAGTAACGACGCTTGGCTTGCTGAAATCATTTGACTTGGGGTTTGAGACACACTCTAAACCACTGAATCCAGACAAAAGTTTCACAAAGGTTTTGAAGCTGCATGAAGCATTGTTTCCAAACCGCTCATCACTACCTCATGGTCTTCAGGGGAGAGGAGGGGACAGAGCTGTAACAGATATGACAGCTTTCTGTGGAAAGCTAATGCTCCTTAAAGTAAGAATGAAGTCAACACAGTGTTCAGTGACTGCAAGTGTTCTCCCTTTTTTTAATTTTTCAAATAATCACCTTTTTGTAAATAAACATACTATGCAAAACAGCTCCTGCAGGGCCAGTGTCCAAACCATAGTTTGACTCATGAGTGGTTTAAAGGCATAGTTTACCCCAAAATGATAATTCTGTCATCATTTACTCACTCATGTCATTCCAAACCTGTACGACTTCCTTCTGTGGAAAACAACAGAAAATATTTTAAAGAATGCTGGTAACCAAACCACTTTGTTGGCTAATTCCTTAATTACTTTTCAAACTTTTCATCTGTGACATCCAATCTTACTTTCATGAATGCTTTTTGAGAATTGCTTACTCTTGATTTCAGAAGAACAGACCAACATTTCTTAATAGAACTATACTGTGTAATATTTAAATCATAATTTTGCTTGTCTACTGACTTCCATTGCATAAAAAAAAAAAACATTCAGACATTTTCCTAAAATATCTTCTTTTGTGTCATCAAGTGAAAGAAAGTCAGTCATACAGGTGTGGATCCACACGAGACAGAGAGAGAGAGACTTTTGACTTTTAACCCACTTTATTAAAACAAATAAAACCACCACTACATTATACCCCACACATCACCTTGCAATGTGTTCAGGAGGCACATATAATATTATACACACATATATACATCCATACATACACATACATATTCATATATATATAAAAAAAACTAATAATAATAATAATAATAATAACAACAAAAAACTGTCATTGCTCAAAAAGACAACCATAAATCACCAATTAAACACTATTTCTCCATCCTCACAAACTGACAGTAAAGCACCATTTGCACACCATTTAAACTCAAACTCAAGCAAGTTATTTGTCATTTGAAAGAATCTGTGCTCCACTCTTATTCTGGATTCCACCAAAGCAGTAAAAAGCTGAATAATATTTATATTACGTCCTTCAGCAGCCAGTCTACATGACTTCCAAATGGCTAATTTGGCTTGTCCGACTACAAAGTTTGCTACAGTGCACTGCTGTCTGTGCGCTCTTGAATACTTACATCCATAGATAAAAAGTGTCTTGTTAAAAACAAAACCCAAGTTCCCAAGTAAACCTTCTATCAATGTTAATAACGGAGCCAATCTAAAGCACTCAGTGAAAACATGAAAAACAGATTCCGGTAAAGAACAGAAGATACAAGATGGCGAAACATTCAAATTAAATTTAGAAATGTGAGAATTAGTGGGCAGTGCACAGTGTAGTAGCCTCCATTGCAAATCCCCACATCGTTTAGGTAGAGGACTCTTATAAAAAAGCCTCCAAGAAGGAGAAAGGTCAGCAGGTACTGTTAAAAAACCTCTCCATTTTGTATCACTTCTGTCTTTAATATGCTGAAAATAATCGATTTTAATACACATCTGATAGAGGTCTCTCTTTCCAGCAGCCTGGAAATCAAGCTCTTGTAATCTATCAAATTTCAACAGTTTTCCTTCCTGACCACCTTCAACACAAACCTTAGGAGACACAAATAACTTAGGAAAAGACACTCTAGAAGGGCCTCCGGACAGAAAACAATTAACAAACAGGAGGAGTGTGGAGGGAAGAGCTGCCTTCAACCCACCTATGAGCTGCTCAACCATCCTGACTGATCTAAAACCAGCCTGACTGCAAATGTCCACCACTGACCTCCATGTTTTAGACGAAGTGTTAACCAAGTCTGAAACTTTAGTCAATCTTTTTTCCATAAAAATTTTAACAATTGTCTTAGATGTACAAATATTATCTCCTAGAAGAGAATTGTAAAACAGTGGTTCTTCAAGGCCAAAATGCTTGTTTTCATGTCTAATCAGTTTAAAACCTTTCCAAACATTTAGCAAAGAACCATAAAATTTTACATTAGTTGAAAAATTCCCAACATAAGAAGACATTAAAAACAATTGCCTATCAAGGCAGAACCCACCAAAAGTTCTGAGCAAAGCCAGACCAAACGATACCCATGGCCTAAAAACAACAGGGTAGAGTAGATTTTGGACCATCTTTAACCTCATAGCTTTAACCTTGGCTGACAATTCAATCAACCCTTGGCCTCCTTCATTCACTGGCAAGTAAAGGACTGCAGGGGGAAGCCAATGGTAGCCATCCCAGAAAAAATCAACAAAAGTCTTCTGCAAACGTTGCAACAAATCTTTTGGTGGGTCGAGCACATTTAAGCGATGCCACAACATGGAAGCTACCAAGTTGTTAATAATGAGCACTCTTCCCCTATATGATAATTTAGACAGAATCCATTTCCATCTTTGTAAACGTCCGGAAACTTTTTCAAAAATACCATCCCAGTTCTTCTGAATATATTGGTCAGTCCCAAGGAAAACTCCCAGCACTTTAAACCCTTCCAGACTCCAAGAACAGTTCTGCGGAAGTACTGGAGGGCCTCCATTCTCCCATGCACCCATTAAAAAGGATGCACACTTTGACCAATTTATTCGAGAAGAGGAGGCTTTCTGATAAACCTCCAAAGATTCCCGCAAACTCATAACATCTTGCGCAGATCTAATGATAACGGTAACATCGTCAGCGTAGGCGCTAAGTCTGGCAGTTATCAGTTCTGAAGTAGCTGGACACACTGTTGATATGCCACCCAGCTTATTCCTTAATGCAACCAAAAAAGGTTCAATAGCAATGGCATATAGGATTCCTGAGAGACCACACCCCTGCCTTATGCCTCTGCTTACTCTGAAAGGTCTTGTAAGGGTACCATTAATTTTTAGCATGCTATATGTGTCAGTATACAAGAGTCTTATATAGGCAATAATAGATGGACCAAAACCGAAAGCCTCAAGGCACTTAAACAGGAACCCATGATCCACCCGATCGAAGGCTTTCTCCTGGTCCAAAGAAACAAAACCAATATCAAGATTGTGTACCTTAGCAAAAGAAATCAAGTCCCGAGTCAAAAAAATATTATCAAATATAGTCCTTCCTGGAATACAGTATGACTGATCTGCATGAATCACTGAGGAAATGTAGTGTTTCATTCTGTTAGTTAAAGACTTTGAAAGTATCTTATAGTCAACTCCAAGTAAAGAGACTGGACGCCAGCATCTGATGTCTTCAAGATCCCCCTTTTTAGGCAATAGAGTGACCACAGCTCTACGTAGACTCACTGGAAGTGTACCTCTTTCAAAACTCTCCAAAAAAACAGAAAACAAATCCCTTCCAATAACAGGCCAAAAGTGCCTATAAAAATCAGCATTAATTCCATCCAATCCTGGAGCTTTGCCAGAAGACATCTCTTGAACAGCTACAGATAATTCATCAAAAGTCAATGGTTTACCAAGCATAGATTTCTCCCCTTCTGAAAATTGAGGTAAATCCTGAAGGAGAAGGTCAGCCATCTCCTCATCACAAGGTTCAGCTCTGTAAAGATCCTCATAAAAAGACAGTGCATAAGAAATAATCCCATGACCATCAGTGATTCTTCTCCCCTCTGGAAGTTTCAAACAGCCCAAAATCTTCATATCCACAGTCTTCTTCTCCAAATCAAAGAAAAAAGATGTAGGAGCATCCATGCTATTAAAAGTTAAAAATCTTGCACGAATGAGCATCTGCTGGGCTCTTTCCTCCAACAGATTCCGCAAAAGAAATTTGTTGCGTTCCAAAGACTCAGTGGTGTTAACAATGTCCCCTTCAATATTAAGTTGAAGTATCTCTTGCTCGAGCTGTGCCATCTTATTGTCCAAAGAACTTTTAAAATACGCAGAGTAACTCTGGCAAAACAATTTGATTTGAATTTTGAATTTAGAGAGAGAGAGAGAGAGAGAGAGAGAGAGAGAGAGCCCTCGTAACAGAATAGATGGTAGCTATGTCTTTAGCCATTAGATCTATCCCCAGGGAATTAATTTGAATAACACAGAAAAAAATAGAAATGGTCATCTTTGTGTTAATATATATAGCTTTAATGACAGCTTCACAAGGCTTCTTCTGCCCAACCAATTATAATCCACAGAGAGAACACAAGAAATACAGGAGCTGGGGTAGCACAACAAGTAGACACAAATGAGTTGCACAAATAATAACAGAAAAGGAACAAAGGGAAACACAGGACTTAAGTAGAAACATAATCAGGGAGAACTGAAAGAGGTGTGGAGCTAATCAATAAAAAATTATGGAAACTAATGAGGAACTCAATCCGAAGACAGAAACACAGGGAAAACTAGCAATAATTTAAATAGCATCTTTGCAAATGATTTTAATATCTGTTCTTTCTCGTTTTCTGTTCAGTCTTGGGATCAGTTTCTTCATGCATGTCAATACCACAACCATTAGAACTATATTTATGAAATGAATGACCAATATGTTATACCTTCTTTCCATTACTCAATCATACTTATCTGCATGAAAATAAAAAAGCACAAAAAATTAACTTCCAACTTAGTTTATTGACAAAATAATTTATTTTAAATAAATTACGGAGAATACATAGCATATGTCAGCCCTCATACCTGCATAAAATACAGTTGATGTGATGACATAGAAGTTAGAAAAATCATAACAAATTACAGTAAAAAGAATAGTCCGTAGACAGTATAGAGACAACAGTCATCATGATTTCATCTATTCTACACTTTATAAGATATGAAACACAGCACAGAAAAACCCCAAAACATTTTCATTACATTAAAAGCATCTAGCCTCTAATCAAATGAAACAAATCTGTATTCATCTTTTACAGCAGGTTTGCCATCCTTCATGATTACACGTTGATATGTTTGAACGCCTCGCTCCATATCATGGTGACTGTGAGACATTATCCCATTTCTTGGTATGTTCTGGGTGATGCTGAAACTGTTTGCCGAAACCAATGCAGTCATCTATGCGAAAATATGAGGAAACACAAGAGGTGGTTTTATTCCCACAGTCATTCAGGATTATTACAGTTAACTGAAAGTAAAACATATTTGCTACTTGAAACAAAAATAAACTTTAATTAAAATGAAATGAAATTTAAAACCTGTTTTATTTTAGCTAGGAACATTTCTCGTTTTCATTTAGTCTTTTCATTTATCTTGATGTATTAAAATAACTAAAACAAAACTCTATGAAAACTATAGTCATAAAAAAAGAATAAATGACGAAAACAACAAAATTACTAAAACTTTAACAAAGGTTAAAATGAAAACAGAACATTTAAAAATAAACTAATTAAAAAAATTGTAATACTATCTCAATTATATTAAATGCGGCTTATTGACTGACCCTGAACCTTTTTTTATTGGGTTTAATAAACAATGTGTCCTAGAAAAACTCTCTCCTTTCAATTCATCTGGACTTCATTACTTGTAGAGAAATATTTTGGAATTTGTTTGACACACTTACCGGAGAAAAAAGGACATGCTGTGTCTCACACTGGCATCTAAATCTTTAATGTTAAAAATGAGTAATTAAGACATTATGCATTGATGGAGCTTGGAGTATGTTAGATCATTTTGATATTTTCACATTTTTACAGGTAAAAAACATTAAATCTGTGAACATTAAAAAATCATAACTCATCTGAAATAAATACATACTCAAATGGTCCACTGTAGTTTTTCAATAGCCCACATATACCACATTTTGTCGGTATTGTTGCCTAGAGTTTTGTTAGGAAGACATCAGCTGACATGAGATTTCAAAATGCCATTTGTGACAGTTCATTATTATTTCTGTTTGTAATTTGTAACTTTTATATTTCCAAAACATTTCACTAACAAAAATGAAATTTACATATACAGCCCTGTTATTTATTTATTTATTGTTATTAATGAAATATGATTCTCTTATTGAATACATGAAAAAAAATCATTAGAATATTTAGGACACATGTATTTTAAACAAGTGACAAAATACTTCAATACATTTTCATGTAAATGTAATTAGCTACTTCCTTACCATTTTTTTTTTCTTGCTAATGCTTCTCTTCAAAGTTGAAAAAGTAAACTGACTTGATTTGTCACCCACAGCCTTTTATGTAAGCCTCTAATAACAAAATATCCGCCCATCTGACTGTCAGCAGGCATGTTTGGAAGACACCAAAAAAAAAAAAAAAAAAAAAATAAGAAGAAAAAAAAAAAAGAGATGAAGTACAACTAGAAACTCATGCCAGGAACTCGACAAGGCAATATATTTTCCACAACTGTGTTTTACAAATATATTTTATTTCAGTTAGATAATTTTTGATTAAAACAAATCATTATAAATGATTAAGGCATATATATGGTAACATACAAGAATATGCTCCTGTTCCTCACAGGCAAAATCTTGTCTGTTATTTATGTTAACTTTTATATATATTAAAGGAGTTTCTAAAAAACCCAATCAAAAATAACTGTTCACCAATAATCTGAGTACCATTAAAACACCATTTATAAAGTTTGGAAAATTTATTGGAAGAAACTTTTTATTGACTGTGTACCAAAAAAGAATAGACTGTACCAACACAATTTCACTGCTGTTCATAACTATATATTTTGGTGAATTGGTGACTAATTCATATGAATTCAAACAATCACATGAAACCATTTTCGTATGATCTTATGCAACACTGACTGTTATGTTTTTCATAATTCGTACAAATGCCATCATACAAACTCATGTACTGTAAACTCTGGTGGTCTTGAAAAGCTAAATGCTGCTTTGTTTACCCACTGCTTTCACATCAAACAGGCATTGCAGTAAAAAAGGTTTTTGTTACTGTGTTTCTGGAGAAACTGGTATTTTTGGGGAACTTTCCACTTGAGTTTTAAGATGTTTATATATCACTGGCATCCAGGGATATTTTACTTTTGCTTTTGCTTTCAGTATAACATAAAACACAATTAGTTCAATCATATGTGCGTCTATAATAACCTCTTAAGACCCTGCGGCCTCATACGAGGACATTATATTTTAGTGAATTTCTCTGAGACTGTACATGCCACAGTTTTAAGTCTGGCTGTCCTGTACAGAGCACATTCAGGACTTTTCAGAGATACCAAATGATTGGATGTTTCACCAAGACCACTCCCTCTCTCATGGAAATATGATCATATTTTGTAATTATCATTTAAATCTGTCTAATTTTTAAATTGTGTGTCATAAATCAACATCTCAGGAAAATGTTATGGGGTTTCAAATCAAAATATGACTTTCTGTTACAAAACAGGACGTCGATTTCATGTTCTCATATGAGGACACAGGGACTAAAAGCATATTTATTACGCATTTTGGGAGACACAACAAATGAATAGGGAAAGAAATTATATTTCAGTATTCTATGAAATATTATATATTATTATGAAAATCTTGTCATTTATTACTCCCATTATTACACTTCTTTTTTCATTACACGTTCCCCCAAAAAATCCATTAGTATGCAAATTAGATTTAGTTTATAGATACATTGTGTATAATGAGAAAACCCGTTAATGGCCATTGTACACACATTTTCCAGAAAGAAAGATGGTATATTGAATCATTCTGTTATAGCTGAGAATCATCAATCACAAAGTTTGGTTGAAAAAAAAAATCTAACTAAAAAAGTATTGGTGATTTTAAAAAATCAATTTTTTTTTTAAAGAGTCCTGATGTCCTCTGCCAAGCACATAGAATAATTTATGAATGAAATAAATGATTTTTTTTTAACATTATTTTTTAATGCCCTAAACAATGTAAAGACATGAAATAAAACAATTTATTCCTAAAACTTTTTCTCGGGTCTTAAGAGGTTAAAGTGCCCCTATTATGGATTTTTGGAAAATTGCCTTTCATGTAGTGTGTAACACAGCTCTAAGTGAATGAAAACATCCTGCAAGTTTTAAATCTGAAAGTGCACCTTGTATAAAGATATTCTCTCTCAAAAGAAAGAGTCCACTCTGAATCACTGAAAGAGTCTTTTTCAAAGGAATCTCAAGCCTTTTCATGAAACATTAGCATATTGCCCGCCCACATGTTGCACGCCCAGACCCGGGAAAAATTAATTTTCTTGTTGGTCTGAATGAAAATGCAAATTCGTTATTTGTCACTAGGTGCCGCTTTTGGAGCGGTAAAAATAGCTGTTTTCCCGGTAACGGCTGTACACAAAGCATTACAGGCATGATGAAATGGAAATGAAATCGACCAGTCGGACCAATCACCGCAGATAATGTCAGGCAAAGAAGGGGTTTGGAAAAATTAATCGTTGAAGGAATCGTTTGGGAGTCTTTGAGCAAAGTAAGATAAAAATAAATAAATAAATGCATATTATAATTAAATGAAAGTGTTTTTGACCTTGCATGCGTGTCAATCTGTTGTTGGGGACTCCCAAAACCAAAATATGAACCTTTCATAACCCATAATAGGGGCACTTTAACATGCTTATTCAACATTTTATTCCTTTACTGTACTAACAGCAATTCCTATAAGCATGTACACAATCAAATAATAACAGCTTTGTTATTATGTGTATGTGTTGACATAAACCAGTTCAATAGCTGTGGATAAATGTTGCTGAATCTCTCACCTTATAAGCTTTGATAAACCTGACGAAGAGTGGGAAGAACATGGAAGGCTGTGTTGTCTTCGGATTCTCTCCGTAGTACTCCACTACAGACGTGTATGCCTCCTTGTTGGCAAAAGAGAAAAAGTCAGCAAGACTAATTAAGCAGAATTAATGTCAAATAGTTTGTGTGCATTGAGCAAACACTGTGCTCTCACCTGTGCTGTCTTGCCATCTTTAACAAGCGAGTCTAATAAGTCACTGTTGGCCTTAACAAACTCTTTCAGCGCCGTGATGTCGTCCTGCACCATGAACTCCTTCTTGGTCCCTTCCATCCCTCTCTCCAGAGATCTCACATCCTGGAGCACACTGTCCAAAGACACTGAGAGAGCAAACGAGTGAGAAACAGAAAGGACTATGTATCCCCATGTTTGTGATGTACAGTAACTATGGCATGTCTTACCCAGAGCAGCCTTGTCTATAAAGCGGAGTTCAGTGTGGAAGGAGGCAAGCTCAGGGTATTTCTCCCGCACCATATTTGCAATGAAGTGCATCAAAGTCTGTGTGCGGTCTGTGGACTTAGTGTCCAACAGCTGAAAGACACAAGAGAGTGAGACTGAGTGAGGACACTGGGAGATTTTACTGTGGCCACCAAGGACAGAGACAGAGATGAGATTAAATCATTGCAAAGGTAGAGGGTAGAAATAAGGTAAGGTAGACGCAAAAGTTTTATTTTGGGTAAATATCCACATGAGGTAATGAATCAGTTCGATATATTTATACAGCAATTATAATGTGAATGTATGATATAAAACTTGATAGTTTCTTATCAGTCTTTGTAATTAGTAAATGAAAATGTAAGATAGGACGCTTATTTTTTTTTAAATTTGAAGAATTTTTTCAAGATTTAAGATCTAGTCCATTTGAAATTACAAATAACCTGCAAATTCTCACTGTTGATATTTATTTTAATGAATTTTAATTGGGGTTATTATTGTTTAAAACTTTCATTTCTTGAAACAAAATGAACGTAAACTGAAATAAAATATAATATACTAACTTATTTTATTTCAGCTACTTTATTTCGGCAACTTTTTACATTTTTAATTTTGCATTTTCATTTAGTTTAGCTTGATGTACTAACATAACTGAAAGTAAAACTGAAAAAACCATTAAAAAACTAAAACAAAAATCTAGATATTTTATTTTCATTTTATTTTTTATTTACACATTAATTTAAAAAAAAGATGTGGTGGAGGGGGGCAATCTGAAACATTTGAAAAACCTGGAAAAACAGAGGTAAAGGTAAAACTAATTTATAGGAAATTTCAGCTACAGAAGATTAGCATGCAAAGTTTTCATTCACATGCAAAATTTCAATCCCTATTTTTTCAGAATCCATTAGCTTCTTTATTTCTGCATCAAAGGCCTCTCCACCAAAGGTCTCATAACTAATACAAAGAGAGCTTCGCAAAACACACACCTGGGCCTGTAACTTTCTGCTGTTATTTACAAAGTATACATAACACTTAAGTCATGCATAAAAACATGAGCCTTAAAGCTACAATCTACAAACTCACTCACCAGGTCAAGGCTCTGCAGACGGAACCCATAGGCTGCTCCTTTCTTACTGCTGTTCATGTAGTTCCCAAAAGCCAGGATGATCTGAAGCAGGAGACTGATAAGTGAGCTGCACTGAAGGAGCACACCATTCATACCTCTACACACAAATGAGGTCTACTCACCTCTAATATCTTCTTCAGCTTTGACGAAGACTTGATGGACACAGAAGCTGCAATGATCGCATCTATTTGCTACAGAAACAGGTGGGGGAAAAAGGATGACTTTTGAATAAAACATGAATTGTACTTGGTACAACAGCCAAAGACTGATGTGAACTGACCGGCTGCAGACGTTTCACGCTCTCTGGGAAGTTGCCCATGAAAGTGAGGGTGTTGATCCGCTGAGCAAGGCGTGGGATTTTACCAAATCGGCTCATGAATCGGTCCTCCTCGCTCAGATCCTCTAGTGACCGCCCTTCCTTCTCGTAGTTCTGCAGTAGCTTCATCTCATACTCCGATGGGATAAAACGTTCCAGAAGCTCCAGAAAGTCCAGACTTAGAGACTGCTGATCATATCTGAGAGTGAGACAGAGAATAGAGTTTCCATGCCGGTTGGTTTAAAGCTTTTTTTGGTGCAGTTTGCTGTTGTTGAAACACACCTTTCAATGGCTGTGCAGATATCATTGGGGCTCATGCCTCCCTTGCGGAGGGTGATAGCAAGGTTTTTGGCTTTGTTTGCCTCCAGCAGGGACACCTTACTAGGTTCCTTCTCAGTCACCTTAACCTTGAGCTTAGAAAGATCTGTTGGAGGACCTTGAGCCTTGGTTTTAAACTGCTCTGCAAATACATCCATATTCAGCTCCTGGGACAGAGAGAGTGTAATAGATTAACTGACTGATTAATTGACCAATTATTTAATTATTAAAAAGAGATCGTTCACCCAACAATGTAAATTCATTTACTCATCATCTTTATTGCAAACCCGTATGACATTATTTCTTCTGTGAAACACAAATTCTAATATATTTGAGAAAATGCTTTCATCCACACAGTGAAAGTCAATGGGTTCGAAAGTAATTTTGTACCTCACTGGCTTTCATTCTATACATTCTTCAAAATATTTTATTTTGTGTCCTCCAGAAGTCATACGGGTTAATTCTGGGTGCATTTTAAGGATTTCTTTGCTGTTACCCCTAAGAGTTGCTCATCATTCAGCTCGCTAAACACTGTTCCTGTCACTTGATTGGGCTTCAAGGCCTGCCAGTTCAGCAGAGGCATCCTAAACTTTGGTTGAACTGGTTTACGTCCCTTTGGTCCTGTGAAAAACAATGGAAGATACAGTTACACAGCTCAGGTTGCATGTGTGTGTGTAAGTATTTCTTACATTTCTTTAATAGTCCCTTCACCTGTTTCGGCCCCAGGGGCAGGAGGAGCTCCTGGAGGGGGTGGTGGTCCACAGCCAGGTGGGGGCGGGGGTGGTGGTGGACCTCCGCCAGGAGGGGGAGGAGGAGGGGGAGGTGGAATACCTCCACTTCCAGGAGGAGGAGGTGGTGGAGGAGGTGGAGGGGGTGCTGCAGCTCCTGGTGGAGGAGGAGGAGGAGGTGGAGGTGGAGGCGGTGCTGCGTCTGGAGGGGACGAAGCTTGAGAAGCTGGATCTGACACAGTCACTGTGAACATTATACAGACATTACGATAATATCAACGTTGTTAGCTAAAGGTAAACATTTTAAGTTCACTAGAAGCGTTAAAGGGGTCATGAACTGAGAAATCAAAATTCCCTTGATCTTTTGATAGAAGTCATTGTGCTATTAAAACATCCTGTAAGTTCCAGAACTAAAAGAAGCCAATCTACCAAAATGTCAGATTGTGGAATGTGCCAATTTATGACGTAATAGTGTGGCTGAACACCGCCTCCGCGGAAGAAGATCAATGCCTGCTTCTACATCGCTGCCTAAATAACAAGAGAGGCAGACACAAGTCTACGCAGAAACCAAATGCTTAATTTTATTTGATGAAATTTATTTTTAATGAATTGCCAGACCACATCAGTAAGAACTTGGCCCTTTGTTCACTTCATTTTACCACGGATTCATTTACAAACAAGGCAAAATTTGATGCAGGATTTTCAGAGAGATTGAAACTAAAAGACGGTGCTATGCCGAATATATTGAATATATTGAATTGATGCTAAGCAGAAGGAGAACTCTTGCAGAAGTGCACCTACCTGTTTGGGTGACAATTCTCTCTACGGTCACTGGAATCACTTCGATGTCCAAGCTTCCAGAGGCTGTACGCTCCAGTCGTACTAAGCCTTTCTCCTCCAGTTCCTTCAGCTTCACCTCCAGTTTGGACTCGCTTTCACTGGCCTCTCTGTTTCTTTCTCTGTTTACCTGTGAGGGCTGCGACAGACGCTCCTGCTCTCGTTCTCTCTCTCTCTGAATCTCTCGTTCT
>JAUZSZ010000083.1:9879532-9889935 GCA_034780575.1 Labeobarbus marequensis
TTACTCCAGTCTTCAGTGTCACATGATCCTTCTGAAATCATTCTAATATGCTGATTTGCTGCTCAAGAAACATTTCTTATTATTATCAATGTTAGAAACAGTTGTGCTGCTTAATATTTAAGTCGAAACTGTGATATTTATTTTCCCCAGGATTTTCAAAAGTACAACATTTATTCGAAATAGAAATAGTTTGTACTTTGTAGCATTATTTTGTAACAATTACTGTCATACAGACAAACACACTACTGTTCAAAAGTTTGGGGTCAATAAAATATTTTTCTAAAATAAATAATAAATATATTTCCTGACATGTGTTGCCAAAAAATAAATACTATCATTTGTTTGGTGAGTCTGAGGTAAAAATGCTGGCAGGACGTAAAAATATGAACCACTAGTCTGACCTACTGTTGATCCCAGAATAGACCCTGAATGGTTAATTTGACAAATTTTGCCAAGGCCAAAAGATCACCAGATATTAAAGAACACAGTGATTTCTAACCTTCTGCTTCTCCTCAGGGGTCACATGGTTTGTAGCTGACTTGATTTTATCCAGCCTCTCTCTGTACCCAGAGCACTCTGCCTGCAGCTCCTGGATCTGTGTCTTCATCTCTGCTGTGGTTAATGAGCTGTTCAGCTCCTTCAGTTCTGAGGGCAAAAAGATGAACCTTTTATCAAACACAGTCTGTGCACAAGTTCAAACCACAGATCTTTTCCCAGCAGCACACGTTGAGCGCCCACCTGTATCCAGCTGCCTGCAGCTCTGTGAGATGGTCTGTACTTCAGCACTGAGATCTGCAACACGAGCATCCATCTTCTTAAGCTCAGCATCACTCACATTCGCAAACTGAGACTGAAGGGTTAGAAAGGACATCTGTCAGGCTGATTACCCAGCACCAGTTCTTGTCATATTAACAGCAAACTGCCTCCATCCTAATCAAACCAACCTGATCTGCAAAGTAGATCTTCTGCTTTCCATAGACTTTCTCTTTAATCTTTCCCTCCTGGGCCAGCAGCTCCATCACCTTGACCACAGCCTGAGAAAATAAAGGCGTTTAACATCTCAAAATCATACAACTTAACACACTCTGTAACAAACTGTAATATTCAACAATCACATTTAACACGACGGTGGTGAACACCACAAAGAGCTCTTGTATCATCACACACTCTACTGGACAGATGTCATTAAAGCAGAACTGGTCAAAAGGGGTAAATCTGTATTGCAGTGTTGCTTTTTACCGTTTTACCCAGACCACACTGCTTCTGTAGGTTTGTAAAGACATCCTGGGCACTATAGGGTCTGTTTATCTCGTTCAGGTAAGCGAGGATCTGTGCGACACCTGTGTGGGAGACAAAGATGGAAAACTGATGTAGCATAGCTGATTATTGTATTGTAGCGTTGTGTCATAACGTTACCGTTTATGAAATCACAACAAAATGAAGGCATAAAATGTTCAGTAGTGTAAGTAAAAGAGGCATCGCGAACCTGCACTGTCTTTTTTGCTCATTGTTTAGATCAGTCAGCGAGCTGCAATTCTTCCTGTTGTTTACCTCAGTCAGTTTTCGCGCGCGCCGAGTTGAATTGTGGGAGCACCCGTGCGTCATCTTGATGGTGTGTGTTGAATCTTCTGGTTATGAGTGAATGTGTGTGTGCCATTGTGTATAAAACATTGTGTCGTTATAATGTACACATTGTGTACAATGTATATAAACTTATGAGTTTATACATTTAAAATTCACAATTAAAATGCCCTTCGCTAATGCATTCTTCTACATCTTTAGCTTTTTTTTCCTTCTTAGACAACATAGAATTGATTAAAAATAGTATATTATATTGATAAACATTTAATGAAGGCTTTTTCAAATTATCCATACTGTTTATAATATTTCTAAACGAATTAAAACAACGTGCCAATTTCATGTAAAAAGTTGACTTAAAGTCAATCTTACTAAAATGTGTTATTTCTGTGTTAATAATAGTCACTGTTATTGAAACCTAGACTAGATAGTAAGTAGGTAACAAAATTAAAAACTAAATGTATCCAATAATAGAGGGGGGAAGAAAAAAAAACACGTTTTACTTAAAAAATATATTCATTCATCTCTTTACTTTCTTGCACATCAAAAGTTATCAAAAACCAATTACAGAGAATGGAAGAGGGAAATAGTTCTGTACAGAAATAAAAATCACTGCAGAATCCAGCTACAGAAAGACTCCTGTAAAATGCTCATGCAAAGAAAGAAAAGTCGAGTGATTCTGTATTTTGCATTTTCCTCAACATGGTAGACTGCTAACTGATTTATGTTTAAATCACTAACATCAATAGATGATGCTGGGCATAATTTTCTTCCAGTATATAAACAACCACTTCCATGTCCCATTTGAATTGCTGGTGATTTTTGTTGAAATTGACCACAAAAAGGTGAATGGCTAAAATGGGCAGAAAATTTTTGCATTTAATAGTAATCACACTGACCAAAAAAAACAAAAAAAAAAAACCTTGCCATGCTTTTTTCAAAATATTGATAATTTATCAAACCAAATGAATCCATATTCATAAAAGAGTGTCCATATAAATATTTAAGTATTGTTAGTAATAGTATTAACTATAAACACGAAAGTAAAAAGGGGAAAAATAAAAGGCTTTCCAATCTATGAACCTACTATGTGTTGCACTTCAATGTCACATTTAACACCAATAATAATAATAATAATTAAAAAAAAAAAACTATAACACAGCAGTCCAAAAAATATCATCAGCAATTCAGCAATCAGGGCTCACAACCAAACAAAAACAAAACAGAAAAAAAAGAAAAGAGGTTGAATAAAAATCACAGAAAAGTGGCAAAATATGAAACACTCCAATAAACAGTACTGCTCTTCTAACCTAAATCAAGTTGGCTGGATAAAGTAAGACTGTTTGAAATGTAATAAACAAACTGGAATAGCAGGAAGTGACAGACTGTGAATACACATGAGAAAGATAAGATGCTTCCTTATAATTCCTCAACGCTCCATTACCTTAAATTAAAATGAGAAAACCCATGCTTGGAAAATAGAAAACACTTCACTGATCTCTGGTAACAGAATGCCTTTTTAATCGCTACAGCAGTTTTCCGGTACATTTCCTACTTTCCAGCGTACACAATAATGAAAGTTTAAATCCAGCAATGATGGCTCTCATTAGCATTAGGTCAGAAACAGAAACAGTAAACTTGGGAAAAGTGCAGTGGAAAAGAAAAAAAAAAAGGTTCAGCATCTACTAAAGAACCAGCTAATAAAACCACAAAGTCAACTCATTTAATTCCACCAGCTTCATCATACCACAAGAAAGGAAGAAAGAAAGAAAGGTGTTTTCTCAAATCCTTTGAGATTTGGTACTGTACTGAATGTTAGACTTTGCTCTAAATCTCATATCCGACCAGACCAGATGAGATGAGATGAGAGGATGCAGAGATCTAGTTTTTCTGCTGCTACCTGTATAAAAGTTCCTGCATAAAGTCAAACCGTTAAAAGTGTGTTGAAGAGAGGAGGCTGTGTACAAACAGGTGGCAGTTACAGCCGAATGTCTTGTTTGAGGTAGAGTCATCACAAACTAAATCAATGTATTGCCATATTATCCAGATCAACAGCATTGCTGAGCTGTTAAACAAGTTGGTATTGTTTGATTGTGATTTTTTTCAATTTGACTGATGAACAGACAAAGAACAGCCATTTGAAAGACAATATACGGTCATTTTCCCCATTTTTTCAACAGAGGTCTTTAAAAACTTAGGAAAGAGCTCATGTCATTTATTAACATGAGGTTTTCAAATAATGCAGAAAAAATCCAGCCTGTATGAACTTAAATGTAAATATCATTGTGGAAGAAACATCTTCCAAAAAACTGTCTTGACTACTAAATTTTATAATCTTCTTGAGATTAAAATAGCTGGGCAATGATATACAATTAATACACTTTTATTACATTACTCCTGATTTAAGAAATTTTCATTGCCGTCAGATAGACATGATGGAAAAAATCTGTGCAGTTACCATATAAAGAAATAAACAAATGGGGGGGGGAAAGCAGGTGCAAACAAGATGATTTAAAGTTATTTGGGACATTTTTCCCCAGTCGTTTCAATGACAAAAGGTATCCCAATTTACCTGAATTCACCCCTATATGGCAAAATGAGATAACCTGACTGCTGTTTATCACTCGGTGACCTTAAGAAAAGTTCATGTCTCAGAGTCTTAATTTTCTTTTTTGGGTGGCTTATCACTTTGTGTCATTTACTCAGCTCTCATGTTGTTCCAAACCCTTAAGACTTGTTTTCTTCTGTGGAATGTTGGTAACCGAACAGTTTTTGTTGCCATTGACTTCCATTGTATGGACAAAAACACTGAGACATTTCTCAAAATATCTTCTTGTATGTTCTACAAAAGAATGAATGTCATACAGGTTTAGAAATTACATGAGTGCGAGTAAACGAAGACAGAATGCAGATTTTTGGGTGAACTACCACTTTAAAAACATGAGATGAGGCCATGGCCTTAATCTGTCACTGCTACTTTATCAGACGCCTCTGCTCAGTGAAATCTTGACTGTAGATTTTACAGTCTTTCTTACAGGTGACTTCATACTTGTATACATTAAGGGTCTTGACTTTACATTGATGAAGGAATGTCTGATTTGGTCCCATGTGTTATTATTGAAGACACAAACAATACAGGGATTGATGTGAAAGACCTTTAAGACTTGGATGTAGTAAAAAGATCTGGTGTTTTGCTGGTTTCTAAGAAGTTAAAGAGATTTTGGATCTTTTTAAATGTTTCTATGATTGTTGTCCTATTGCTTAGTCTACAAAGGAAATCAGAGTCTTTCACACACTCACACAAATGAATGAGAGAGGACAAGGAAGCTCACGGTGAATAAACAGAGAAGACTCAGACTACAAACAAGATTACTTCACAGTGAAATCAACTGCAGCCAGAGGAGGAAACCTGGCTAGTGAATCTAATATTACATTAACAGTGCAAAACAAACACATTCTCTCTCCGTCACACTCACTCAGATAAATCGAAAGCATCTCAGTAGACATTCAAACCAACACTGCAAACTTCTACTCGGCTCAAGGTGCAAGGGACACGAGGAGCAGACAGACGGAGGGAGTTTCTGTAAGATGGGCTCACTGTGGCTTCCCCAGAAAGTTGGACAGGAAACTGGATCCCTGGGTTCTGTTTTGGCCCCCCTGACCCCCTCCAAAAGGATCCAACTGGTTCAGCTCGGACTGATCCAACATCTCAAAGTCGTCGCCATCAAAGTCCAGGTCTGTGTCTAACTCGGAGCTCGACTCCTTCCTGTATCCCCTGGGAGCAGCTCCCGCCCGTGGGCCGCTCTCTCTCTGAGGGCCTTGCGGTGGGCGGGGCTGCATGGCTCCTGCGATGGCTGCCTGGATCATGTTGCTGGCGATGACCCCTGCCAGGTTACTAGTGAGGTCAGAGGTAGTATTTAGAGAGCCGAGGGAGATCTCGGGGTCGAGGTCTTCCTGATCAGAGTCCATCTGGGTGTCCAGGTCCAGCAGGGCGGAGGTAGAGCCGCGAGGGCCAGAGAGAGCAGCTGAGTTGAGACTGGGCAGCCCGATGCTGGCGTCATCATCGTCTTCCATCAGGGTGGCATCTGGGTTGATGGAGGGGAAGTCTGGAAGCCCACAGGCAAATGATTCTTCTGGATCACTGTGTCTGTCTAGATCTATTATTAAGTGAATAAATAAAGATTAAGATATTATAGCATGAAAAAAAATAAATAAATGATACATTGGTCATCGACATAACTCATTTTTGTCCTATTTATGTTATATTTTGTCCTATTTAATATAATTGATTATTTGATTTAAAAAAATATATATTACACTTTAAAATAACTTTTTATTTTAATATATTTTAAAATGTAATTTACTCATGTGATGGAAAACCTGATTTCCAATATCCATTACTCCATCTTCAGCGTCACATAATCCTTCAGAAATCATTCTAATATGCTGACACATTTCTTATCAATCTTGAAAATGGCTGCGCTGCTTAATTTTTTTTTCAGGATTCTGTTATGAATAGAAAGTTCAAAAGAACAGCATTATTTGAAAGAGAAAACTTTTGTAAAATTTTAAATATCTTAACTGTCACTTTTAATCAATTTAATGCATCCCTGCTAAATAAAAATATTTTCTTTACCAAAAAAATAAAAATAAAAATCTTGCTGACCCTAAACTTTTAAACAGTACTGTATCAAAAATAGAATTCATGCATACAGTAATTTAATTTCAGAACTTATTTTGATATTTAGTTTTGTTTAATTCATTTTTTTCAACTTACTGACACACAAAAAAAAATAACTTTTAACCTTGAAAAATATAGGCTATACATAAAAAAAAAATAATGATTTTGATTAGATGGGTACACTCACATGTATTCTATGAGTGAGGAAATATTTTATTACTTTTTACTTGATCGTTGCACCTCATGAGTCATTAAACTGAAGATTTTCTTTAAAATGTTAAAGGTTTATTTTTTTCCCATGTTTCTAAGAATTTGTTGTGTTTTAAACAAGATTTTTTTCTCCCTTTTCTTTAACTGTAGACAATGTTGTTATTGACTCACATACAAAGACTGAAAAAGAGAGTCAAAGAGTAGAAGATGCCTAGGTGTCTTACCCTCTGAGCCCTCTGTGAGGGGTGTTTGACCCCTGGAGAGGTTAAAGGTGCCGTTATCCATGTACGACACCTCAGCATCCGAGTGCTCAGAGTCAGTCAGTGCCAGCTCCTTAGCAACTGCTGCTTCATCAAACTACAGGTGCAGAATATTTAGAGAAGAGTGAGTGTATTAGAAAAAAAACATCTTCCAAATTACTTTTTACTCTCATGAACTCCTACAGATCCCCTAACCTCATGACCATGCAGCTGCTCTAAATCCCTGTGTTATAAATAACTCTGTTTCTGGGCTCACCATTGGGCAGAATGCAGCCAGTTCTTCTTCGCTGTCACTCGCGTCATCTGAGGTCCTGCTTCTGATGGGCTTACGAAGAACTGCAAAAACAGAAGGGGAAACATTAGTTTGGTTTATCAAAACTTCTGAAAAATAATATACAGTAAAAGACAGATAGCTACAAGAGACATCAACTAGTCGTGTTCACAAATGCTTATTGTAATATGGAGCTGTCAAATACAATTGAGAAACTGTGTCTGTCAAAGTAATTCAAAGTTTCTGTAAAACATTCAGTATTAGCTCATGTGTTGATTCATTCTTCATCTAAAATCATTTTTTGTTAATTTTGTTCTACTGTCAAACAAGCAACTGCACATCACAGAGATGCTAAAAATGCTAAAGATTTGGAGCTAAAATGGCAGTTCCATTTGCTACAGCAAGAAATTTTGCAGTCAAATTCTAGTCAGAATCCACATAATCATAAATTTTGTTTCAGGGCAAAATATTTCCCCATGCAGATTTTGCATTGTGTTCAAATTTTACATGCAACTTTGCTGGGTTGACCAACAGAAAGCTGCTTGGTTTAAAAGTGACTTCTGTGTTAGCTGTACATTACTACGTTATTAACAATCTACAATGGACCTTTATGCCCACAAAATTTTAAACTGCATCTTCAGATACCTGAACAGATATAGTCCTTAAAATAAAACTCTAAAAAGGCAGAATTTGTCGTCAGCATAACATCATTCAGTGTGCACTTCAGCTTTATGGGACTAACATTGTATAGATCTACAGTGTACTTACACTGGTTGTCTATAGGCTTTAACATCATATATCCTTTAGCGCTGAAGTCCAGCCACTGCAGGGCCGGCTCCAGCTTCACACATGCACGCTGCCACAGCCGATAATACAAAGCCAGTGGGCACAGCAACACACCCAGCACTGAGGGAGAGAGAAAGGGAAAGTAAATATTTTGCAGTTGTTAAGGCACTGGAGAGGATGAGTAAGCCCTGAAGGATTTCTGCTACTCACAAGCCATGTATGACAACACCAGTCCAGGGATGTAGCGCCCCACCACGGCCACTAAGGTGAACAGGCCACAAACCAGAATACAAAACTGCAAAACAATGGAGTTTCGTAATTTGATAAATGTTTAGATCGAAAACAAATGTCTTTGTATATTATATCAACAATATAATAAATCAACGTCATAATGCAGTCATAAAAGCCATAATAATAATGAAAGGCCTTCCATGACACGAATACAAAACAAAATGCTTTGTGGTTGGTCACTTTACATGTTGCTCAGAAATTCTCTTCTTGTCTAAGTGGGTGGGCTCTTGGCCAGAAACTGCAAACCGGACCAAACTATTTTCTGCAAGTCTGGCTTTACAAAAATGATAGGCCTTATAACATCACTATGCAATTTTAATATTGTAATATTGTATATTTCAACAGTGTTTCTGGTTTGGATGTAATCTCACCTTCCCTGGATTTTTCCGTTTGAACTGCACAATATCTGTTGCACAGGAAGAGCCTGTAACCCAAACTTCAGCCAGATGGTGGCATAATTCAGGCACACTCAAAGTCCCAGGCTGCACTAGACCCCAGCTGAGAGCCAATCAGAGAGGGGCAGAGAGAGTTAACCGTTAAATTAAACAAGTCTCACACCACTGGAAAAACCTGAAAAGAGTAAACAAATAGACATTACCTTTCATTCTCACTCTCATCTTGTCTTTTAACTGTAAAAGAGCAAAAATAAACAATGTCAGGTACATTACAAGACTCTGTTGTTGTTTTTTTCCTCACCATTTGCTTAATTACATTTTCACTTCCATCAAAAATATGAATATTTTGACAGGTTTTATGAGAGTAACATTGACTTTTAAATTAGGATCTGGTTTTAGTTCTATTAAAGACCCAGAATGTAGATCAAACGCTAATAAGCCACTGTGTAACCGCTACATGCAAAATATTGATTCAGATCGATACTGTTCACCTCCTGGAAATGCACTAGTAGGAAATGTCAATTTCAGAACTCTCTAGAATCTGTGTGAATTGGCGGGGAGAAAATGAAACTCGAGTGGGTCACAGCACAGGGAATGCAGGGGTTTTAATAAAAGCCAATATAATTCATATTAAAATAATAAACAGATGGAAGAAAGATGAGGTAGTATCTGTAGACAAGCAACAGAGGTCAATTGTACCTCTGATCCTAGGCCAGATCTTATTCCTCCAAGTGTCGACACAAACAGCTAGGGCCAGACCTGATGCCAGCAGAAAGAGCACCCTCAAAGAGCTCAGAGCAAAAAACCTGAGAAGAGATCAGAAAGACTGTAGTCCATTATTTGTACTCTTTTTAAATGTTTTCATTATGAAATAACTTTGATCAAAAGCCTTTTAATAATTTTGTGAAGTGTCTTGGATCATTGTTTTTCATGGATTACAATGTGCGCTTTATACTGCATCAACAGCTCTGTTGTGGAATCTCTGACCAAAACCTTGTGATGGCATCTGTCACGCATTTATCATGCTGAATGTATGAGTAAACCATTGTTACACAGGTGTTTCCGGCCCCTGTGTCTTCTTGTGCAAATCTCAGAGACGATGTGTGCTGCAGTGCACAAGCAGTTGTGATTTCCGACAGTTTCACAGCATGGCTAATTACTGCAATATGCTGCAGTATTTGACCAAATGGTGAGCCGCCACTGAGACCAGGCTGAATTCTACTGATCTCTCGGCGTGGAACCAGACAGCGAATGCTGTTTGATGGCTGGATCAAACAGCATTCCCACATGACCTGTCAAAACCACTACAACCAAATTTAAGTGGAGGGTTGAAATTTGTTTGAGATGATGGCGATACTTTATTTCTGAACAGCCTGGGCTGTGGTTAAAAAATTAAAAATAAATGTCTTTACAAGCACAGAATCGTCTCAAGCGTTTTCTCTGCTGTTCACTGAGGCAAATAAAAGGAGATAATAAGATCAGGGAGTATATTTCTCTGATGGAGAGGCTGACTGCACTAAGTGAATGAAGACTGCATGCCTGAACGGTAAAGAAAAAGAAAGTGAGCCATCCAACCTAGAACAATTCTTCCCTGCACATCTTTCCCTACTGAAGCATTTCATCTAAAGCAGTGGTTCCCAAACCTGTCCTGGAGGCCCCCTGCCCTGCATCTTTTGTATGTCTCCTTTATCTAACAGACCTGATTCCACTCATCAGCTCGTTAGAAGGGACTCCAAGAACTAAATTGGGTGTGTCTGATTAGTGAGACATAGGCCACATTCACACAGCAGCAGAATACAGTTGTCAATCCTGTATTTGAGTCCTTAATATGGTTACGTTCACACACACAGTTCGGTTATTTATGGGTGTGACAACCGCATTCTGTAACCAAACTCACACCCGTAAATTTTCAAGACTCACAACCGCATTCT
>JAUZSZ010000083.1:10095223-10107905 GCA_034780575.1 Labeobarbus marequensis
AGATAGATAGATAGATAGATAGATAGATAGATAGATAGATAGATAGATAGATAGATAGATAGATAGATAGATAAGCAACCATTTGCATGGTATGAATTTGAATGAAACCAATTCAATTCAATTGTGTATGCTAACCTGTTTTGGTACTATGTTGGGTTGAAACTTTTGGTAAAAGGCGCCTCTAGCTGGCTTTGTGGTTACATTATTTTTTAAAAACATCCGTAACCATTTCTTTCAATCGAATTGTGTTGCTCCATCAATGTTTAATTTAAAAAAAATCAGATATCATACCCGTCTTGCTCATCAAATCTTACATTTTGGGGCAAATGAACGAAGAAAAAAATAAACAGTGATGGGGTTAATGCATTGCAAGTAACATGAGTTATGTAACCAGATTACTTTTTTCAAGTAACTAGTGAAGTAACACATTACTTTTAAATTAACATGAAAATATCTGAGTTACTTTTTCAAATAAGTAAACAAGTTACTTTGTTTTCCTATTTATTCACTGACATTCATTCATTGGAGTAAGTGCAGAGGCAGAGGCATTTTCTTCTGCCTGAGGCTTATTAATTTCATTCTTGGTGTGAAGGGCCTTTACAGTTGACAAAAATATAACTTTTGGGTTTTCTGTTATTAAAAATAAACAAGCAAGTCCTGCCCAGGTGACAGCAAGTAATGCAAAAATAACGTAATGCATTACTTTCCATAAAAAGTAACTAACACAATTAGTTACTTTTTATGGAGTAATGGAATATTGTAATGCATTACTTTTCAAAGTAACTTTCCCCAACACTGTAAATAAATAACTTTCTGTCAGGAATACCAGTAGCCCCACTGAACCCCACACAAAATGCCATTAGAACCACTTGTAAAGAGCTACTCGCATTCCTTATTTGCCATAAAACATTTTCTCTGTCCATTAAAAATCAGCGTGGAGTGTGGAAGGGTGGGGTTGGGGGAGTTTACAGAAGCAAGACCTGAAGGAGAGCGGGGTGTGGCCACGTCTGCGGCGCTCTCATATATTCCAGGGGAGTGTCTGTGGTACTGTGGCCTCGGCACACGTGGGCCAGAGCGATGAAAGAGAGCAGGGAAGATAGTTTTACAGAGTCCAAATCTTCCACCCACCTGGCAGGCCAGCACTCATAAACAGGACAGTTACACAAACCTGGTGTCAGACTGTAGCTGTGACAAGACTCAAGTCACAGGAGGCTGGCTTACAAAAAAGGGGCTGAAAAACACTCTTTGCACAACTACTGTCAAACACACTTACACTGCCAGCAGAAACTACATAGACAGGAGACTGGGACACTGCTGAGCTCAGGGAGCAGGGATTTACTACAGGAAGTGAACTGAAGAAGAGAAGAACCTGGATGGACACTCTCTGCAGTCTCAGTGGCCTGGATCCTCTCTGGGTGAGTCTTAGATAACTGATGGAGAGGTGATATGTAGTTCTAATGAGATAAACTCAATCACTTCAATAAGCCAATTAAAATCATATGAAGGTTGCTTAACAATGACTGCATACTTCTGAGGTAACACAAAATGTGTCTAGTTCTCCATTTCTGTTATTTATTCCCATTTATTCTGAGAAGTGATCATGGTTTTTGACAATAACAACCATTTGGGTGAGTCATGAATTTCTCACCCAATGATTCACTGACCATGATTGAATGTGGGATATAATGAGAACCTTAAATGTTCAGTTTTAAGGTTGTTCTTGCTATGTTTCACTCACACACAACCTGTGTGAGAACATATTTTTGTAACTGTGTAAAAGATTATTTGTGTGCTTTAACTTCTCAGTGTGTTTACATCCAAACGGGTATCATCATGAGTGCAGTGCATGTACCTGTACTTTAGCCCATATTTTGAACAATGATTACAGATCAAATGACCAGTTTTGGAATTCAGGTTAATAAATAAAAGATTAATGATGGTCTTCTCTTATTTTGTGTAGTATAGAAGGTTTATTTAAAATCAGGTGTAATGATATTGGTGTGTGTGTGTGTGTGTGAAAGAGCCAAGCTCATTTTTTTCCAGGCCCTGTGCCCACTAAGGTTCTAGCCTACTCATTAAGCAATATTTACCATTTCACAATGACGGTGGAACAGATGATGGACATTCAATAAATAACTGACCACATTCTGTGGATGATTTCAAAATGCTACATTTGCATCCCAGCTAACAAGAAACATTCTCAGAACATTCTCAAACTTTGCAACCTAATAAGCATTCTTGAAGTAATGTTGACTGAATTATCTTTCAATGTTATCAGACTTGATTTACATATACAGCCAATATGATGGTATATGTCCCGCCCTCTAAATGAAAGAGCCAGTCAACAATGGGTACAGTCATTGCATCACTGCAGCCGCCGATCCCATAGAAACAGTGTCCTGAGACGTAATTGGAACTACACAAGTGGATTGGATGAACCAACCAAGTTATTTAAATTTTGAGTTTGTAACAGTTTTTGAGATTTTATTTTCTCATTGACATTTTTGTTTAATAGAGTCATTAGTTCCAACTGCTTATTTAATCATGTTACTTTGTACTTTACTGTTTTTAGAATGTATTTTTAACCTAATAAATGTTATCCAGAACATTTGTTTAACCTAGGAAAATGTTTCTAAAAATTACAAAAACATTGAATGTTCCTGGCACTTATGAAGATAACAGTTTCATAACGTAATGGGAACATAAGAACAACATTCTTAAAGTCATAAGCTCATGTCTATTGAAGCAAGTCTAACAGCAGCAATCTGACTGAGTCTTTTGAACCTTTATTGAGGACTTTAGTCAGACTGACTTGTTATGGCTAGTGTGAGAGATTGTTATTAGCTTCTCACTGGCCATTTCCAAAAGACGTGAACGGAGATTTGGGAATTACAATCCATCCTTAGAAATTTCCTTCAAATAAATTCAAACATCAGCAGTGTCATTTTTAAACTGTTTTTAAAACGTTATTTGTGCTGACCGGCAGTCTGAACTCCTACACTTGCAGGAAGGGTACACACACCACTCTGAATCACTTCCTGAGACTGTGGTTGCCATTGGGTTTAGACCAGTGCAAACTTAGAGGATACAGGATGGGTAGAAGCTGGTGTCTTTATGGTCCATTGAACTCCCTGTGGAAAACTGTGACTGTGACTGTTACTGTGCTCTGCTGTGCCACGTGAACGAGAATCTCTTTCCCTTCCTGGGCCCAGACCGCAGTACACCCCCTCATAGATGAGGACATATCCTGACCAAAACAACAACATAATGAACCGAGTGTCTCATCTTGAGCTTGTAGTATGTGTCTGGATTGCACTCGCAGGGTTTTAGATACTGGTCTAAATGAAGGCGAAATGCTAGAAGACGCAAATATGTCACTTCATAAAATTTTTCATCATTTACTCACCAAGTCAATTTCATATGAGTTTTTCTGTGGAACATTTGTGAAAGATATTTTGGCCATAATGAATGAATATGAAAAAGCCATGAAAATATCATAGTTGTCCATGTGACTGTTCCACTATATATTGCATATTCCTAACTTATTACAGGGATAGTTCACCCAAAAATGAAAATTAGCCCCATGTTTTATTTACCCTCAAACCATCCTAGGTGTATATGACTTTCTTCTTTCAGACGCATCCAGTTGAAGATATTAAAATTTTTCCTTGCTCTTCCAAGCGTTTGAATGGGTGTAAGCAGGTGTTTCTTTTCAACAGTCCAAAAGTAGTAAAATAAAGCACACACATCCATAATAAAACGTGCCTCACTCGGCTCCGGGGGTGAATAAAGGCCTCCTGTAGCAAATCGATGCGTTTTTGTAAGAAAAATGTCCATATTTAAATTGTTAATTACTTTTTTCTCACTTCTGCTGACTGTCATACGTACAAGCCATTCTGGCAGATGACATATGACATATGCATCGCGCACGCACCTCTGCGATATGGTAGGCTCGCGAGTTTGTTTACAGGAGCAAAGATAGCAAAGTTTCCTTATTTTAGCAAAGGAAAACCAGTCTCTTCTTTGCTTATATCGAAATCCTCCTTCATTTTTCTTTATAAATTCTCATTTTGTGCTTCTAATTCGAGACCGGCTTTTTGTTGTGCTGTCTCTCCTCTGCACTTCCGTGTTCGTCATATCTCAGAGGTGTGTGCACAACGCATACGTCCTACGTCATCCGACAGAACAGCTTGTACGTAGGACAGTCAGCAGAAGTGAGAAAAAAGTATATATATCATTTTAAATATGGATATTTTTCTTACAAAAACGCATCAGTTCGCTACAGGAGGTGCTGTGAGAGGCACGTTATATTATGGATGTACATGCTTTATTTTACTACTTTTGGACTGTTGAAAAGAAACACCCGCTTACTCCCATTCAAACGCTTGGAAGAGCAAGGAAAAAGTTTAATATAACTTCAATTGGATTCGTCTGAAAGAAGAAAGTCATATACACCCAGGATGCTTTGAGGGTGAGTAAAACATGGGCTAATTTTAATTTTTGGGTGAACTATCCCTTTAACTTTATGTGAGATGAAGACCAAAAAAGTCAATAACTATTGAAAATCTTGACATCTCACCTTGATGCATTTATGAGAAAAGTAAAGACTTTTCATTTAGGAACGCGTCATTCTTTTGATTTAGATTTTAAATGAAAAAGTTCACCCAGTTCACAAACCAATTCTGAATTATTTGTTCACAAATCTGACCAGTCCAGTCCTCGAAATTCCACTAACAAATCAGTCTGATTGCAACAGTGATTGGATAAAAAGATTCTATATGAACAAGCAACATTTTGGTCTCTTCCTCACACAAAGCTACTGTATGACTACAGAAGACTTTAAATATAGTGCATTAGCTGTAAAGACTACTTTTATGGATGATTTACAGGTCTTTTTCATCCTGTTTGAAGTGTGAAAGCTTCAGTTCCAGTTTGTTGTAAAGTGTCAAAATTCAATCAGTCAAAAACCTTCTTTTGTTTCATTCATTAAGAGGTTTGGAATGACATAAGGTAGAGTAAATTGATAATTTCGACTATTTATAGTGATTATTGTTGAGGAAGACAATATATTAAGGAAAATTAAAACCTAACCTCAGGCTGTACTGCTGTGTGTACGTGAGCAAACAAGAGAGGAGTCTGGTGCTCATGGCCCTTCTCATGGTGCATATGGTTTACATTATGGCTTGTCAAAGGTGTACTTCTTATATACTGCCATACCACAGGACTCCTTCCAAACTGCATGCAGTATTTATCAGAGCTGTGCCACTGCCGAAATAACCACAGCATAAAACACAGCCAAACAAGTTATCATCAGCCCAGAGAAAGAAAAAAAAAATATAACAGCTGCATTTGGATAACAGCCTGTTTTCCAACATAGAAAGGCCAGAAATAACTGAAGAGGTAGAGTGTGAATTACTGATGTCTGAATAGAATGAGCCTGTGAAATTCAACTTGAGAGAAAAGTCTTGGCAATGATGCCAGACTGGGGTTTTGCCCAACTTTGATGTAATCAAAATGCACAGCACAGCATTTTTGTCACAGACTACAGCTTTGCTTTACTTTCAATGCACACACAAATTCTGATATTCAGACTATCACTCAGCAGAACCAATGTGCACAAGTTGTTACTCAATATTGATATTTGTACACTCTATGTGCTTTGAAAATTGATCTGCTGCTGGCAATGCTTCTGAGAGTAAATAATATTGAAATAATTAGTTTCTTTGCAAGTTAAAGTTGTGGAAATTGTGAATTTTCTACATTCAGTCTGTGGAATTCTATTCAATAGGGCTAAAAAAGTGCATGTTTAATATATAGAATGTCATGTCATGTCATGTCACTGCTTCAAGTAAGGTTCAGTGTACATTTGTGGAGTCAAAGAGTTCTCTTTTTTCTTTCCTGTCATGACTTGTAATAGCAACCAAGACAAATCCAGCTATACTCATTTATTACAGGAGTTTTACCTTTCACTTTGTGCTACTTCACACAATTTGTCTGTTCTCACTGCAAGAAAACTAATATAAATCACAAACACACAGAGCCATTTGGACTGAACAAACACTGGAGAACGTCAATGGACATCAAAGAATCTGATGAATTATCTTTTTTTCCCACCAAATAATTCACTATGAGTGAATACAGTCTAATAGGTTGTAAAATGTGCTTAAGTAGTTGTTAATAATTATACAATCACTCCTGATGTAACAAGTTAACGAGTTAGAGAAGACTAATGGTTTAACATGTTTTCAGGACTGGAATGTCACGTGGAACACAGCACACCCAGACCTGACCCAGTGCTTCCAGCACACAGTACTGGTGTGGTTCCCCTGCTTCTATCTCTGGGTTTGTGCCCCTTTCTACTGCTTGTACCTCAGATTCTATGACAATGGACGCATATCTATATCCAGCCTCTGCTGTGCCAAGATGGTGAGTCATAGTGTTCATATCAAGACTTGACTGAATTCTAGTTACCCCCTCTATAGCTTAGACCGGAGTATAGCATCATTCAACTGAAAAACTCATAGGTTATTGCCATGAGCATGGAAATATACAAATGAGTGACATCATTAAAGAGCTGCATTCTGGAGATCATATCGCACAGTGATCACGTAAATCAATTCCAATACAGTACTGTTCAAAAGCTTCAGGGTCAGTAAGAATTTTATTTTTGAAAGAAATTGAGACTTTATTCAGCAAGGACACATTAAAATAATCAAAAATAACAGTAAAGATGTTATAATTTTATGCTTTTCTTTTGAATCCAAGAATCCTGAAGAAAAAATTTATTAAGGTTTCCACAAAGACTTTAAGCAGCACAACTGTTTTCAACATTGCTAATAATAAGAAACGTTTCTTGACCAGCAAATCAGCACATTAGAATAATTTCTGAAGGATCATGTGATCCTGAAGGCTGGACTGCTGAAAATTCAGCTTTGAATCACATGAATAAATTACATTTTAAAATATATTCACATAGATAAGTTATTCAAAATTATAATAATATTGCATAATTTTACTGTTGTTACTGGATTTCTGATCAAATGGTGCCATGGTGAGCAGAAGACATTCCTTTCAAAAACATTAAAAATGGCAATTATTCCAAATTTTTGACCTGCGGTATATATTTTAGATTTTAAGTTTACGGGCTGAATTGAGCATAAAAAGAAGACAAAAATACACAAAAAAAAGAAACAAAGAAAGATCTCAACTTGTGCAGACAGATTCATAAGCAAATGATTCTTACAAGCGGGAATCATTCAAAAAGACTCTAGAGTTCTTGATTTGAATCATTCTAATGAATCGCTTACTGAATTATTCAGTGCAGCCAGTGAATGAATCTGTAAAAACAGGTTGTCGTGGACTGGTTAAGGCTTTAAATATTGTCATGCCATCCAGCCTTAAAATTTGCCCAGAATAAGGATTTTTTGGGGGCTCTTTAGTGCAGCGATTTGATCTTAAATTGCTTTGGTTTCACAGCAGAGATCACGTCATCATGTTGTAATGGTTGTTGAAGAAAAGGGTATAACTCGGTTCTGCTCTCTGTCAAAAGGAGAGTGTTGTATAAGAGCCAGTCTGAGACTGAAACTTTCATGAAGCTTCTTAAATACTTTAGCTGGATGTTGGAGCTGAGAGAAGAAAGGCTGAAAGAGAGAAATTTAAAAAAATGTATTTTTAAAATACATGAACACAGCAGGCTTTTTTCTTTTTCAGACTGCAAATGTGTGTTTGTCGTTTCCGGCAGAATTCTCGAGCAGACGTCTGCGAGATCTTTACACGAGAGCGGCTGCATCCATCACGCTCTCCACTGTCTGCTTTCTGGCACCGCGTGGAAACAAAACGAGCCGCAGTTCACTGACCCGCTTCTGCAGCTGGCTTTAGACCGAAACAATGGAGAGATGATTCTTTGGCATTAAAATGGACTGATGTATCGCCAGGCCAGTATTTGCCCGTTTTGAGATTATCAGCGTTGGTTTTGCCCATTTGGATGATTAACAGAAGCGTTTCTTGTGTCAGATCCAAAGTCTACTGAGAGCTTTGTCAATGGATAATCCACAATTTGCATGAATAAAATAAAGCCTGTTTTAAGATTTTGTGCATATTGAGAAAAATAACCATCATTTTCTTTTTGTGCAAAGTATAATTTCATTTAATTTTATGATGCAGATCCATGTTGGTGTAAAAATTACTGTAGGATATACTAGCAATTTTTACTCCAAAAAGTTCCACTAAATTTCACAAATTATAGCAAAGAGATGACAAGTAGCACAATGAATTATAGTCATGAAGTAGAAAGACTGAAATTGTATTTTCTTTTAAAAAGTGTTTCAGGTATCTTTAAAATGTTTAATCCAATAAAATGTTTTACCATGTTTGAGTACAAAAAATATATGCAAACAATGGAAAATACACATTGAATCATTGAAAAACAATTATAGTTTTTTATTAATATTTTGAATTTTATTTTTATATTTTTTGTTTTCATTTTAAGTTGTTAAAATTTTAGTTTTTAGTATTTAGTATTTTCTTTAATAATGTTTTCTTTAATAATTTTAGTAATTAATGTGTTTTATCTTTTTTTAATTATGTCTGTGTAGTTTTTATTTCAGTTTTAGTTATGTTAGATTTTAGTTTATTTTAGTTTAGGTAAACTAAATTAAAATGAAAAATGTTGCCTTGGCAACTAGCTTTAGCTTTTTAGTTTGATTAATGTTTATTATATGCATTTAAATGTTAAACGTACTGTTTTTAAAAGTCCAGCATTTCTTTTTTTTTTTTTTTTTACACTGAATGTGCTTCTTTTTTAGTGCAGATTGTACAAATAATTATTGGATTTCTAGTTCCCAGCATGCAGTGGAAGAGTAAATGTTGAAATTAAGTGTTATTTTATGTGTTTTTGAACAACACTGAAGAACTATTAATCTTTAATGTTCCGGGATTTGGGGTTTAGAGGAGTTTCTGATTTGATTTTGAGTCTTTGAGGTTAAGGGCGTTTATTGAGGACGGATGTTAAATGTGGCAGCAGACGAATGGAGTGATGTGACTGTCAGATGATGGATTGCACAATGATCTGGACGGGTCACACATTTGATGAGGTCAGACTCAAAGGTGCGTCACTCATTGACATGCCATTTGTAAAGGCGGTTATGAAGAATTGCGTGTCCGTCTTTAACACACACACATTTATCAGTTCTGAAGGGTTTTTGATGAGGAGCGTTAAGAGAAAATGGCATCACTGAAAATAGCTTCACCAACAGCCTCACGAATCAACCTCAACAGCCTGAGAGTCAGAAAATAACATCACGTCAAGAAAATAGTCAGATATAGAGGCATCACAATAGCTTCTGTCCAGTTTTTATTAAAACTACAAATATCTTTAATTGTCCACAAATGTTATCCTTTTTTGTTGTATTTTTTGCAATTTTCCCTAGCATTTTATTTTATTTTATTTTATTATTTTGTGTCTGTATATCAGATTCATTAATGGAGTCAATTTTAATTTAATACAATTTCAATGACATAATTTTGGCTTTTTTTTCTTTCATATTCTCTTTAATTTAATTTAATGTCTGTACATCACATTATTTTGTGGATGCAGTTTATTTTAATTGACCACAAATATGATCCTCTTATGTCATAATTTTTGTGGGGTTTTTTCCCATCATATTTTATTTTCCATTATATTATATTTGATTTGATTTTTTTCTGTGTTTTATTTATGCATAATTTTTTTCTTTCATATTTTATTTAAATTTATTTTATGTCTGTCCAACTCTAGAGTTATGACTAAAGAAACCATTAGTATTCACTAAGATAGAATATAAATGTAAATGTTATATATATATATATATATATATATATATATATATATATATAGATAGATAGAGGTAGATAGTGAGTCAGACAAATGGATGGATGCATGGACTAATAGATAGATAGACACATAGATACTTAGATAGATATTGTGTATATCACTGGAACACTATATCAACCAATCAGAAGCCAGAACTGGAACTACGTTTTTTATTTTACTGCATATATTATATATTTTGGCTGTATGACCACTGGTTGTATGAATGAACTAATGGCAAGTACCTCTTAGTCAAAATATGATTCATAACACCTCTATGATCACAATTTGAAGTGTTTTCTGTTGCTGTTAAGAGGAAATGTGTGTTGGGGGGCAGATGAGTGTGTGTGTGTGCGTTTCCTGGCTCATGGGGAGTGGTTAAACATGATGCCTGAGTGGTGAGTCACATAGACACGGGTGTGTAGCAATAGAGAACTCTGGGATTGCTGGCTGCAAGCCACAGCTCGTGGTGTGTGTGTGTGTGTGTGAGAGAGAGAGAGAGAGAGAGAGAGAGAGAGAGAGAAAGAAAGAGAGAGGGTGTGCACTCATGAGTGCCAAACAAAGTGTGTGTTTGTACAGCAAACACTGGGTGGAGGAGGATGGCGAAGCTTATCACAGATAGGCATTTTACCTCTCATTTAGCACACAGAAAACCTCATGACGAGGTTCAAGCCTCCACAGCCAAAGGGGTTTGGCTTTGATAAGGGTGTTTGAGATAAAGCAGCTTTCATACAGAGTAAATGTACAGTACTGAAACTGTGCTGTTATCTCCTTGTGCAAACACATTCTCCACCCCCTTTTTGGCTGTGGGTGGAGGGCTCCCCCTAATGGGGCATTGTAGTACATACAAATATTTAGCATGATAATTTTATTATTTTCTGTGGCAAATTTTTCTCCACTCAGGTGACTGTTGGCTGTTAGCTGCCATTGGGTCCCTGACTTTAAACGACAGGCTGCTTCACAGAGTTGTACCTCATGGACAAAACTTTACGGATGAGTATGCCGGCATCTTCCACTTCCAGGTGCACAGCCGACTGTTAATGAATGACAGACATGTAGAACACACATTAGCACATACAATACAAATACAATTCTTAAACTTCTGCTTTTCATTATTTATTTTGATAATTTACTATTTTTAATTTTTTATTTAATATTTCAGAACTATAAAACATTAATTTTTACTAAAGATTGGCTAAAAATTTACTCACCCTCAGGCCATCCAAAATGTAGATGAGTTTATTTCTTCATGAGAACATATTTGGAGAAATTTAGCATTACATCACTTGCTCACCAATGAATCATCTGCAGTGAATGGGTGCCGTCAGAATGAGAGTCCAAACAGAAGATAAAAACAGCACAATAATCTACACCACTCCAGTGCATCAATTAACTTCTAGTGAAGTGAAAAGCTGTGCATTTGTAAAGAAATTCATCATTAGGATATTTTAACCATTGCTTTCGGCTGGACTTGTATTAAAATATGTACTGGAGTAGTGTGGATTACTTGTGGATTATTGCAGTGTTTTTATCAGTTGTTTGGACTCTCATTCTGACGGCACCCATTCACTGCAGGGCATCCACTGGTGAGCAAGCGATGTAATGCTACATTTCTCCAAACCTGTTCCAGTGAAGAAAGATAGGATAGATGGATCCACATCTTGAATGGTCTGACGGTGAGTCATTTTTCAGCAAAGTTTTGTTTTTGGGTGAACTGTTTCTTTAATATACATATATTTTTATCATAACATTTGTTTTGCTAATGTGTTTTTTCCCATGTTCTGCAGTTCTGGCAGTTTGGCGAGTGGGTGGACATTGTGATTGATGACCGTTTGCCTGTGAAGGATAAAGAGCTGATGTTTGTTCACTCAGCAGAAGGAAATGAGTTTTGGAGCGCCTTGCTGGAAAAAGCCTATGCCAAGTGAGTCTTTTCATTTCTCTCCTTCTTTGTATATAACAGTCATAGGGACCATAACATGTGTGTATGTACCTATAGGCTGAATGGCTCATATGAAGCTCTGTCAGGAGGGTCCACCACCGAAGACTTTGAAGACTTCACAGGTGGAGTGTCTGAGATGTACAAGTTGCGTAAAGCTCCCAAAGACTTGCACCGCATCATTGCCAAAGCCTTGGAGAGAGGCTCTCTGTTGGGCTGCTCTATTGATGTGAGTCCCCACAGCACCTACTACAGGCCTGGAGACACAATGCAACATTTATGGATCCAGTTACCCAGTTTTTTGTGTAATTTGAGTGTATTTGTCTGGTAGATCACCAGTGCCTTTGATATGGAGGCCGTGACCTTTAAGAAGCTGGTGAAGGGGCATGCGTACTCCGTCACGGGTCTCAGAGAGGTAAGGATCACCTCTAAAATGTATCTTGGTCTCATTAGTTTACCATTTTAACTATTTGCATCAGACTCTTGTTGTTTTAATTTTAGGTGGATTTCTGTGGCAGCAGCGAGAGGCTGATCCGCATCCGAAACCCTTGGGGACAAGTTGAATGGACTGGGGCTTGGAGTGACAAGTGAGTTGACCAATCAGAAGGAATTTGGACAGAATTTCTTCTACACGACAATACTTATAGTGTAAAACTTGTACTTCATTTCCAGTTCTTGGAAATGAGTGGAATGTAATGGAGTGGAATGGGATCGATCCAGCAGAGAGAGAGGAAATGAACAACCACATGGAGGATGGAGAGTTGGATATTTATGGTTTTTGCACCTTTTAACGATGCACTCTATATTAGAGTTTAGGGTCAGCCCCAAAAAGAATCAATTCTTTGATTCTGAGATGTTGGCAATTGAGAGTCGACTCCAAAGCTTTGGATTCCCCTGGA
>JAUZSZ010000083.1:10167371-10180333 GCA_034780575.1 Labeobarbus marequensis
TCAAAAAGGAAAAAAGAAAACTTACTGACCCAAAACTTTTGAATGGTAGTGTATATGAGTCTTTATACATTAAATATTATGCAGTATACTTATTATATGCATTTATACTTTAGAATGGGGGTCACTTGCCAGGGCATCATCATATCCGGGAGTCTTTGTATCTAAAAAGTTGAAAATGCCTTATAGTGTGAAAAAAATGAGGCATGTATGCAAAATATTGCAGTTTCCTGGCATACATTTTGAATATATATTTATTCCAATCCAGACTTACTCAGGTCTCTTCTGCGTGGTGGTGAACCCCTATAAGTTTTTGCCCATCTACTCTGAGAAGATCATTGAGATGTACAAGGGGAAGAAGCGTCATGAAGTTCCTCCCCACATCTATGCCGTCGCTGATAATGCCTATAGGAACATGCTGCAAGGTGACCAGCAGTGTTAACTCACTGAATGCACCATATAAAAACTATTAGTAAATTCACAGGCTTACTGTGGTTGTTATAGAAACTAGAAAAGACACAAAAATCATGTCTTTCTCCCAAAAGTAATTCAATGTTGTGTAACTGTGCAATGCAAATATAGAATAAAGAAACTGTAAAAATGAAGATTATTCATAGTTGTTCAGTCCAGCAGAGCCATGCAGCTGTGTATTGGACAGCGTGTGTGTGTGTGTGTGTGTGTGTGTGTGTCAGGGACTGTGTTTTACAGGCTGTGGATTAAAGGCATCAAAATTGCCATACAAGGGGCCTTTCCCTTTCTCACTGATTTTTTTACAGCTATTTTTGGAAGGATGAACTGAAGTTAATCTCACCCTGTACTCAATTTAGAATATGTAAGATTTTGGAAGTAGGGATCTCCAGTGAACAATAGTGGAATTTGTGTTTAGACAGTCGGGGCCCTTGTTAATCTCGTTCAGGTTCTTAATTGTGACAATTCATGCATTTCTTGTCCTGTCCTTGTACTGAGTTCAAATGTTTCTGTTTCTTTCTCCACAGAGCGTGAAGACCAGTCTATTCTCTGCACGTGAGTTCTAAATGTCCTTACGGATTGTTTGCTCCATATACTCTTAGAAATATATTTCTAATGAAACTAGTCCTTTAATAGTAAAGCATTTAGCCCAAGGTTGACCCAGGAAAGAAGTGTCCACTGTGTCTGTGAGGCACCGTTCAATAAGGATGTAATCAGCTAATACATTTGCAAGAATTACCAGAGTTGAGTTTGACTGGTCAAATATCACATGGGCCATAAAATAATACACATTTCTATGCACTATATTATCAAATTTGCTAAGCAGCCTGACATGTACATTTTTATGCAAATGATTATGTGACATGTGGCAGCATTCTTTAATGCGTGTTTAATAGCGGTGAGTCGGGTGCAGGAAAAACGGAAAACACCAAAAAAGTCATCCAGTACCTTGCAGTTGTGGCATCATCACACAAAGGGAAGAGAGATGCTGGATCTGTGAGTTCAAAATGTTTATGATTAAACTGACTAACATGTCATACAGTATCTCTTATAATAACAGTTTTTGCATGCCCTCATTACTGTTAAGGTTTTGATAACAGTGTAGTGTTTGATTAGAATAATAGTCATGTCTTTATGATAGGATGTAAACGCTTCAGCACTAAACAAGATATATTTAATTATTACATGCAAAGTGCTGTGCATTTATACTGCAGTGGAACATTTACAATTTTTGTCCATACAGATATGCTTCTGCATGTGCTTTGTGATTTTGGAAGGCTGTCCATGAAACAAAACCCAACTGTTGGATTGATTATTGTTAATTATTTTTTTTGCAATAATTAACAGAGTATACAGTTCTGAAATAAGCAATCAGTGGACATCAAATACACAACTTTTCAATTTTAACTCAATTTGTTATTTACCCTCATTTAGCAACAAAAAGGACCCCAGTTAGCTTTTGTGAGTACCTCAGCTTCATTTCATACATTTTTGGATGTCAATAATGAATTATGAATTAAACATGGCTAAAACCTGAATGGCCTTTTACTTTAATATATACTAAACTATAACAGGTAAAGTACACTAGAATAGCTTTAAGTATATAGTTTGACTGGACTCAATCACAATCAATAACATTTGCTTTGTCCGTTTGTTTAGGGTGAGCTAGAGAAGCAGCTCCTGCAGGCCAATCCTATTCTGGAGGCATTTGGCAATGCAAAGACCATCAAAAATGATAATTCCTCAAGATTTGTGAGTTAACAATTCATTGTTTTGGTACTGAATATTTGCTCATTATCATTATAATCAGCATTAGTGTAAAAACTTTTGCTGTTTTTCTTTCTCAGGGTAAATTCATTAAAATCAACTTTGATAACACTGGCTACATCGTTGGAGCAAACATTGAAACCTGTATCCTAATAAATCTTTCCACTGAATCTGAACAGTTTGATATCCAAATCAGTTAGAACAATCATTTCCAAAAAAATATTTAGACTTACTGTACATCATAAAGTCAAGCACATTCATTTTCACCTTAATGACTTAATGAATCCAGACCTCCTGGAAAAGTCTCGATGTATCCGACAGGCCAAAATTGAGAGATCCTTCCACATCTTCTACTACATGGTGGCTGGAGCCAAAGACAACATGCGAGGTGGGTGAGGACCGAGAATTTCTATTACAGCAGCTTTGTATTGAGTCTTATGTAATTACATTCACAAATACAGATCAGCTAATTTTGTCAGTTTATTAGTTTTAGTAGACAGTTTTAGACATCATTTCAGACATACCACTAGCAGTCATTCTCTTCCACAGATGAGCTCTTGCTAGAGGACTTTGGCAACTACCGTTTCCTGGTGGCTGGGCATGTGCAGCTACAAAACCAGGAAGATGATGAGATGTTTGAAGAGACTCTGGAAGCCATGGACGTCCTGGGCTTCAATGAGGAGGAAAGAATTGGTACATAACAAAGCAATGACTAGTTTAATGACTAACTTAATCTCCTACCTTTTCATGCTGTTTTACATCAAGTGTTGTGTTTCTTTTAGGCATGCTGAAATTATGTTCTACAGTGCTGCAACTGGGGAACATTGAGTTCAAAGCGGAGAAAAACCAGGAGCAGGCCAGCATGCCAGACAACACAGGTAAACAATCAGTCCAGAAGGATTAATCTGTGATGTTGCTCTTATCCTGAACTATCCCGACTAAACCAAAATGCTCATATGTTGTGGTAAATGCATCCACCAGCTGCACAGAAAGTGTGCCATCTGCAGGGGATTAATGTGATTGACTTCACCAAAGCTATTCTCACTCCTCGCATCAAAGTAGGCCGAGAGCTGGTACAGAAGGCACAGACCAAAGAACAGGTGCATTACCACACTATGCCATACATCTATAATGCATTATTTTTTAGATTTCAGCAGATTTGTTTTATTTATACAGTAGTCAACATTTGAAGTGGAAGTTCATCAAAGTTGTCCTAAGACAAGAAAGGGCATTGTTTTGGTTTAAGGACAACTGCGATGAAAGGCTTTGATCCACTTCAAATGTTTACTACTGCATATATAAATTTATATAATATAATATGTCCATTTATCAGGCTGACTTTGCAGTTGAAGCCTTGGCCAAGGCTATGTATGACCGTCTGTTTCGCTGGATCTTGGCACGTGTCAACAAGGCTCTAGATAAGACAAAGCGTCAGGGAGCCTCTTTTCTGGGTATCTTAGACATCGCTGGGTTTGAGATTTTTGAAGTGAGTCCGAAAGTCTTCATTAACAGATTACAAAATCCAAATGTGAACTTTCAAACTCAAGGCTTTCCTTTTTTGCCTTTCTCACAGGATAACTCATTTGAGCAGCTGTGCATCAACTACACCAATGAGAAACTGCAACAGCTCTTCAATCACACTATGTTCATCCTGGAGCAGGAGGAGTACAAGAAGGAAGGAATTGAGTGGAACTTTATTGACTTTGGTCTGGACCTCCAACCCTGCATTGAGCTCATTGAGAGACCAGTCAGTTTATAAACAACACCATTCGTACATATTAAGTCTAATAATCTTTGACTATCTATAAAAGTCACTCAGTCATGACATTACTCCTGGTTTTCCCTTACAGAACAATCCTCCAGGTATCCTAGCTCTTCTAGATGAGGAGTGCTGGTTTCCAAAGGCAACGGATGTTTCCTTTGTCGAAAAACTCACAAACACTCACTCAAGCCACTGCAAATTCTCTAAACCTAAGAATCTAAAGGAGAAGACTTTCTTCACTGTGCAACACTATGCTGGCAAGGTATTCAAAAGTCTGGGGTCAGAAACGATATATATTTAAAATATTAATACAGTTATTCAATAAAAATGCATTAAACTGATTAAAAGTTGAGTAGTTGTAAAGCAAAGTACTTAACATGAGATCATTATGAGAAAAAATAGATATATGCTTGATTATATGATTATATGATTATAGATTGCTATAATAATAATATTTTAATTTGATTTAGGTGGATTATAATGCCACATCTTGGTTGACTAAAAACATGGACCCACTCAATGACAATGTCACAGCTCTGCTGTGTAATTCTTCCAGTGCTTTTGTTCAGGACATCTGGAAAGATGGTTAGTTTTTGTCAGGATTTTTGTCACGGTTTACTTAAGTCTGAACAGAAAGACAGTAATATATTCTCTATAAATTCAGCTTTTATTTTTCTCAAATAATTTATTTTAAATGCAACTGGTCTAAAATGTATTTTGAAAGAAATCCCTGTGTTCCCACAGTGGACCGTGTAGTGGGTTTGGAAACCATGGCTAAAATGGCTAAGTCTGATAGTGCAGCTCCTACTGCTTCCAAGTCCAAGAAAGGCATGTTCCGCACCGTAGGACAGCTGTACAAAGAGTCTCTTGGCAAGCTCATGACGACTCTCCATAACACTCAACCAAACTTTGTACGCTGCATCATTCCCAACCATGAAAAAAGGGTATGCCACAGCAAATATCAAAATATAGTGATTCATATCTGTATTTAGTGGTATCTAAACAAGATGCCTTTTCCAAAAAGTAGACAAGAGCAGGTTTCACATGATTTGTGTGTTATATGGGATTTAAACATGATATTTACTTTTTATCCCAAGGGTATAACATGCAGTTAAAAAACGTAAAATATAGTAAATCTAGTAGTAAAATAGATTGAAAATTCACTGCTTTTGTCCTTAGGCTGGCAAGACAGCTGCCCACTTGGTTCTCGAGCAGCTGCGCTGCAATGGTGTACTAGAAGGGATCCGCATCTATCGGCAGGGCTTCCCCAATCGCATCGTCTTTCATGAGTTCCGCCAGCGGTGAGTCATTTCTGAAACACATACTTGATCATTTCAAATACAGAGTTTGTAGATTTGGATGTTTCTAATGCTGATTTCAGTCTTTGATTATTTCCAAGCTATGAGATCCTTGCTGCTGGGGCTATTCCTAAAGGATTCATGGATGGAAAACAAGCCTGTACACTTATGGTGAGTTGAGAAATATATATATATACTTACACTGTACTGACAATGCAATTTTTTTTTTTTTTTTTTATCGTTCATTGATGACAATTCCTCCATGCTTTTTAACCATCAGATAAAACATCTAGACTTGGACCCCAACCTGTACCGGATTGGTCTGAGCAAGATATTTTTCCGCACAGGAGTGTTGGCACAGCTGGAGGAAGAACGTGACCTGAAACTGACTGATATCATAATTGCCTTCCAGGCCCAGGCCCGTGGCTTTCTTAGCAGAAAGTGAGTTCTTGTTAAATAAATGCAAATACACTGTATACCATCTACCTTTGAAGCTTCTTGCTGTAATTGTAGTTTCATTGTGGCTAAAGACAAAAAGTCTATCTAAAAATCTTGAAATTTGCAGGGCATTCAGCAAGAAACAAAAGCAGCTGACAGCCATGAAAGTGATTCAGAGGAACTGCGCTGTTTATCTGACACTCAGGAACTGGCAGTGGTGGAGACTATTCACTAAAGTAAGTCAAACACAAATTTAAACACAAATCCAGAGTTCTTGCATGAAACTCTAGATGGCACAGTCCGATAGGTCAAACTCAATCTGACATAATGACATTATCACATGGTGCAGCTGATTGGTTCTTTTCACATCAGCAACCAATGAGCTCGCTGCTCAACATTCAAATACTTGACTAGTGCTTGCTGTGGCAGCTGCAGCACGCTTCAGAAACCCTCCACCTTCCCCAGCTCCACCTGTATAGATCTGCTACAGGGTGATTCATGTATGCTATATGGGGGTTATTTCTTATGTTATATGTAAAGCAGCAGTATTTCCTATATGCTCACAGCAGTATGTTGTGGATGTATTGGCAGTAGCAAGTCTCGGTACTTGGTCTGATGCAGCAGCAGCGTAGCAGATCTATTGCGCCAAGACCAAACACATTCACATCGTCATGTACATTGCCATGCCAAACCCTCCGAGAGTTGTCATGACAGAACTACACATATCCATGTAGATTTAAATACCAATGTGGTCATTTTGTGGTCAATTTATGTTTCTGTTTAGGTAAAACCCCTGCTTCAGGTGACTCGGCAAGAAGAGGAGATGAATCAAAAGGACGAGGAGCTTCAGAAAGCCAAAGAAATTTCCCAGAAGTCTGAAGCTGAACTTAAGGAGATCACACAGAAACACAACCAGGTACAAGAGCTGAACAATATGTGATCCAAACTCAACTACAATGGTGCATTCATTCATACTGATTCACTATCAATACACCCATATTGGCTGGAGTGCAGGTGGTAGAGGAAAGAAACCAGCTACAAGCCAAACTACAGGAGGAGGCAGAGTTGTATGCAGAGTCTGAGGAGGTGAGGATACGGCTGGAGGCTAAGAAGCAAGAGCTGGAGGAAGTGCTGCATGAGATGGAGGCTCGACTCGAGGAGGAGGAGGAGCGAAGCCAGGTCTTTCAGCAAGAGAAGGCGAATCTGCAACAACAACTGAAGGTTGAGCAGTGATTGGTTTCACAGACTAAGTGGAACAATAATGAGACTTTAATTTGCTAATTGTAATTTTACTGTAACTTTTTCTCTCGCTCTCATTTTTGTCAAAGCATAAAATTTGGAAAAGAAAATGGAAAAAGTAAATAAGAAATCTGTACTCCTCTATTGTTTTGTGCAGAATTTAGAAAAACATTTAGTAGAAGAAGAAAATGCCAGACAGAAGCTTCAACTGGAAAGTGGGGCTGCAGTTGGGAAGATTAAGAAACTTGAGGAAGATCTTTTCATCGTGGAAGATCAAAACTGCAAGTTGCAGAAGGTTTGTATTGAGTTTCACCAGACGGTAGTAGATCTGGATCACCACTATACTTTTTGAGAAAATGAATATCAGATGTGAGTACTATGCCTGCTGCTTCTGTATGTTTAGGAGAAGCAACAGTTGGAGGAGCGGTTAGCTGACTTTTGCTCCAACCTTGCTGAGGAGGAAGAGAAATCCAAAAACTTGACTAAACTGAAGGCTAAACATGAATCTATGATTTCAGATCTTGAAGGTTTTTCATTGTGACTTTTGGTTTTATAGAATGGAATTGTCTGTAGTTGAAAATAATTTGAATCCTAACCAAATTAATTGATATATCAAATAATAAGTAAATACCTCAAGTAAATACCGTGAAGCGTTTCCCATTTCTGTGTGTGTGTGCAGTTCGAATGAAGAAGGAAGAGAAAAGTCGGCAGGATGTAGAGAAAGCTAAACGTAAACTGGAGACTGAGTTTAATGATGTACAGGAACAACTAAAGGACACACAGACCCAGGTAGCAGAACTCAAGTCACAACAAGCCAGAAGTGAAGTGGAAATTCAAGAGCTTCAGGCATGGTACATTGTTACTCACACGACAGTTCAAAGACATTGATTCACTGCTCATTGTAAATTGTAACCGGATCATCTGTATATTGACCAGCATAGAAAAAGAATCAGCTCAGAAGAGCAATGCTCTGAAAAAGATACAGGAAATGGACGGGTTAGTCTCAGAGCTTCAAGATGAGCTCGAAGCTGAGCAGGAGACTTGTAGAAAGTCAGAAAAGGCCAGAAAGGAGCTGGAAGAAGAGCTGTCGACCCTGAGGACTGAACTGGAGGACTCACTAGACACCACAGCAGCACAACAAGAGCTACGGTGATTATTAAAATCTGTAACTTTCAAACAGTCATTAATTACGTTTTACCATTTATATGGAACATGGTAGAGTAGATTTTAGTCTTAGCCTCTTTTTTGGACAGGGCTAAGAGAGAGCAGGAGGTGGCAATGATGAAGAAGTGGATAGAAGATGAAGGCCGAAGCCATGAGGCTCAAGTGAATGAGATGAAACAAAAACATGTTCAGACTGTAAATGAACTTGGTGAACAGCTAGAGCAAACCAAACGGGTAAGAAAACTGCTTAGCACTGGCATATAACAAAAAATTACAGTGCTAAAACAACATTAACCATTCAATTAGGTACTTCAGTACTTTTAATCTCGTAAGTAATATCCTGTGAAATGATTAAATGAAATAAATTTAAATTTCCTAAACTGAACCTGAAACACAGGCCAAGGCCAATCTGGAGAAGGCGAAACAGGCCTTAGAGAAGGAGGTTGTAGACTTGAATGGAGACCTTCGTTCATTGAGTAATGCCAAGCAGGATGTGGAACAGAAGAAGAAAAAGGTGGAGACCCAGCTCGCTGACCTTCAGACTCGCTTCAGTGAGAGCGAAAAGAAGAGGGAAGAGCTTGGAGATGCAGTGTCTAAACTGACTGTGAGTTTTACATTCAGACATGTGCTCTGAATAAACACCCATAAATGATTACTGTAGATTCAATGCAGGGTTTCTATATAGAAACACCTGATTTATGGATGTCTTTTGTAAAAACACTCAGATGGAGTATAACAATGTGAATAACATCCTCAATGAAGCAGAGAGCAAGAACATCAAGCTGAGTAAAGATGTTGCAAGTCTCAACTCACAGCTCCAGGATACACAGGTATTGTATTATCTAAAGCAGGGATTTTCAAACTGGAGTCATTAGAAAAGTTCAGAAAAAAATAAACTTTTCATTGTGATTTCTAAACACTGAAGTCATTTTTTAATTTTACTGTCAGATAAAAAAAAATTATATACAGATAATATTTTACACAAATTTATGTTGTCTTCTCTTTCTTTATATTTTAGGAATCATGATTAGGGTTTAAAAAAAGAATTGTGACAGAATTATGATTTTGAGAAGCACTTAGCTCTTTATGTTTTGACTATCTGCCTATTTAGGAGTTACTTGCTGAGGAGAACCGTCACAAACTTAATTTTTCCACTCGGCTACGTCAAATGGAGGATGAACGAAACAGTCTGCTGGAACAAATAGAAGAAGAGGCAGAAGCCCGAAGGAACATGGAGAGACAGGCCTCCAGCCTTACCACACAGGCCAGTCAATCGCATTTGCAAAGAACACCCTCAAAAAATTCATTAAGCATCCCAGTATATGACAATTAGTTATGCCAAAATAAATTTTAAAAAATGTACAAATGAAGCAAATTTCATTTACAATAAGTTTGCTTCTACTATAGTTTTCAGATGCAAAGAAGAAGCTGGATGATTACTCCAGCAATTTCCAAATGCTTGAAGAAAGCAAGAGAAGGCTACAGAGGGATCTGGAAGCCACAATTGGAGAGTTTGAGGAGAAAGCTGCATCTTATGACAAGCTAGAGAAGACCAAGAATCATCTTCAGCAAGAGTTGGAGGATGTGCTGATGGACCTGGACAGCCAGAGACAGCTGGTTTCAAATCTGGAGAAGAAACAACGGAAATTTGATCAGGTTGCATTTCTATGCTTCAGCTATTTTCAGCTATCCTAATTTTGTCAGCACAATTAATTCAATTCAACTCAATTCAATTCAGTTCAAGTTTATTTGTATGCAAATCGTTGCATAGCAGTTTTACAGAAAATTAAAGTTTCTACATTATATTTAGTAAGAGCTTATCAGTGGTGAAGTAATCTCAAGTATCTCAAGTTGATGTCCATATGGCAGAAATGTATGGTAAAAATCAAGCAGTTAGTTAATGTCATGTAATGAAAAATTGGGTAGTTTTGTATGTTGTCTGAGGGTTGGCATCATCTGAGGTCCTCTGGGGGGTTGGCATCATCCCTTCTCAGGTGTTTGTAAGGGCTGGATCCAGACTGAAGCTTGTGTAATTTCTAGTTACCATGGGATGCCAATCCCTTGGGAGAAACAGAGAAGGTAATAGAGAAACAAATGGCATAGCTACTGTTCCAACTAAGCAAAAAATTGTGTTCAACCAAAGCAAAAGAATGAAAATGTGCATTTGATCAGATATAGCTTAAGTACAAGGTTTTGAGACACATCATGTGAATGCTTGGCTAAAGAGTGTGTCTGAACCCCGAACATTATCAGGACGGTTATTCCAGAGTTTGGGAGCCAAATGTGAAAATACTCAACCTCCTTTAGTAGACTTTGCTATCCTAGGTACTACCAAGAGTCCAGAGTTTTGCAACCTTAGGGAGCATGATGGATTGTAGCGTGACAGGAGACTAGTTAGGTATGCAGGAGCTAAACCATTTAGGGCTACTTAAAAGTAAGTAGTAATATTTTGTAACTGATACGGAACTTAATAGGTAGCCAGTGCAGAGAATGTAAAATTGGGGTAATATGATCATATTTTCTTGACCTGGTAAAGACTCCAGCAGCTGCATTTTGGACTACCTGTACCTTGTTTATTGAAGATGCAGGACAACCACCTAGCAGTGCATTACAATAGTCCAGTCCAGAGGTCATGAATGCATGAACTAGCTTTTCTGCATCAGAAACAGGTAACGTGTTTCGAAGCTTGGCAGTGTTTCTAAGATGGAAAAATGCTGTTTTTGTAACATGGTAAATATGATTTTCAAAGGACAATTTGCTGTCTAATATAACACCCAAATTTTTGACTGTAGAGTAAGTAACAGTACATCCGTCTAGAAGCAAAATTTAATCTATGAGATTCTGTGTACTTTTTTTTGGTCCAATAAGAAATATCTCGGTCTTATCCGAATTTAATAGGAGAAATTTACAGGTCATCCAGTCTTTTACATTTTTAACACACTCTGTTAGCTTAGATAATTTAGATGTTTCATCTGGTCTTGTTGAAATTACTGCTATTAAGTGATTTTTTATCTCATTAAGATGCTTGCTGATGAGAAGACCATCTCCAGCAAGTATGCTCAGGAGCGTGACTGCGCAGAGGCAGAGGTACGGGAGAAGGAGACCAAATGTTTGGCCCTCACCCGAGCACTCGAAGAATCCCAGGGTTCCTTTCGAGAGTTAGAGAAACTCAATAAGACACTTCGCACTGAGATGGAAGATCTGATCAGTTCAAAGGACGACGTAGGCAGAAATGTAAGTTGTGTTTTACAGTAGCATGAATCTTGGACAGTAGTTCATAGTCAACTTAGAGACACAGTTGTCTGAAATTAGATTACTAAATGTTGCATATAAAAACTACGGAAGGTCCATGAGCTGGAGAAGGCAAAACGTGGATTGGAGGCTCGAGTAGAAGAGATGACGATTCAAATGGAGGAACTTGAGGATGAATTACAGACTGCAGAGGATGCTAAACTCCATCTGGAAGTCAATATGCAGGCCCTCAAAGTCCAGTTTCAAAGAGACCTGCAGGTCAGAGAGGAGCAAAATGAAGAGAAGAGGAAACAACTGCTCAAGCAGGTGGAGATAGATTTCTTTGATTTTATTTTTGTTGCTCAATGGGTAAGCAATATCTGATTTTGTAGGTCTTCCTGAACTGCATGACACTTCTTGTAGACTCCTTACTCTCCTTCAGCCGGCAATTGGGGGAAAAAAGTTCTTCTGTTGTAATATTTTCCCACTTGGCACACAGGTACGTGAGCTTGATACTGAGCTAGAAGATGAGCAGAAAATGAGAACTTCATTGGCAGCTGCCAAGAAGAAACTTGAGGGGGATTTGCAGGACCTTGAAGACCAAGTTGATGCAATCAGTAGGGCGAGGGATGAGGCCATTAAACAGCTTCGCAAGACTCAGGTCAGAGGGTCAAACCTTCAAATTCTTTTGGAGTTTCCCAAGCCTTTATCATACTTCATCTGTTAGCTTTCTTCCCCATGACAGACGCAGATGAAAGATTCCCAGAGGGAGCTGGAAGATGCGAGAGCATCCCACAAGGAGGTTCTTTCCGAAGCTAGAGAATCTGAGAGAAAGGCCAGAGCCATGGAGGCAGAAATCTTACACCTACAGGAGGTATACATGATACCAAATGGCTGATTGCAATAGGCTTCAATATCTTGCCATACAATTGTCAATTTATTCGTAGGAGCTGGCTTCAGCAGAGAGAACCCGCAAACAGGCTGAGCGAGAGAGAGATGAGATAGCAGGGGAGATGGCAAGTGGCTCATTTGGAAAGTATGTTGGGAATTGATATTTGCAAAATGGAAAAATGAAATTACAGTACTTTGAATTTTAAAACTATAAAATACAATATGCAATGACTGTCCACTGATAGATCTGGTACGTCTGATGAGAGGCGTCGTCTGGAAGCCAAAATTCAACAGCTGGAAGAGGAACTTGATGAGGAACAGGCAAACACGGAGACGCTCAATGAGAGACTGCGGAGAAGTGTGCAGGAGGTGACTGGGTTAATGTGCCATTCATCCACTTGTATGCTGTATTGAAGGTGTTCTTTTGAGGTGATAACGGAGATCGTTTTCATCTATAACTAGGTGGATCAGCTGACCAATGAGCTACATGTTGAACGCTCCAATGTTCAGAGGATGGAGAGTGGCTGGCAGCAAATGGAGAGGCAGAACAAAGAGCTGAGGGCCAAGCTGCTAGAGATGGAGGGACAGGTCAAGTCCAAGCAACGGGCTTCTATAGCTGCACTAGAGACTAAGTTACAACAAATGGAGGACCAAGTGGACCATGAGAGCAGGTAAGATCATCAGTTTTAAGATGGATTTGGCTGTAA
>JAUZSZ010000083.1:10187573-10200350 GCA_034780575.1 Labeobarbus marequensis
AAGGCATTTCTCTCTATAACATGATTCATTCTCTGCTCAAAGTCCTCAAGTGACATTATAGTCGCCCTATAAGAACATGATAGACAGGTATTAGCAATAAATTGTTAAAGGCAAAAATATCTATAATGCATGACATATATTCCTGGCAAAAGCACTAAACGCACCTCTTAGCTCTTTCCAGGTCATCGTTGGCTTGCTCTAACTCCCGGATATATTTATGCAATTGGTCTTTGATGGCTGTGGTCTCTGCCAGGTCTCCTTCTAGAGTCGAGATCTGCCTGACTGCCTCAGAGTGTTGCGTTTCATACTTCTCCTGTTAGCAAACAATACAAAGCACAACACAAATAGAGGGAAAACAGATATTTGATGAGATAAAGAAAAACACATTTGAGAAACTACACTTAAATTTACTTTATTCCCCAGCATTGTACGTACGTATGTACAATACTAGAAATAAAGAAATACGAATATCAAACAAAATAATAAACCAACATTCAAAAAGTTGGTCATATTATTTTAAAGGTTTTGAAAGATGTCACATGCTGACCAAAGTTGTATTTATGTAATCAAAAATACAATAAAAAACAGTAATATTGTGAAATATTATTACAATAACTCTTATATTTTAATTCATTTTAAACTGTAATTTATTCCAGTAATGAAAAAGCTGGATTTCCATTTTATACTTCAAACGTTACAATACTTTAATTTTGCTAATTTCGCATGACACACTGTTGTTCACTGCGTTGTACAGTAGTGTTACCCAAACTGATGAGAAACCGGCAAATAGAGGAACAAGCTGGATCAAACAGATACGCTACACAAAAATTAAAAAATAAATAAATAAATAAAACACTTACGTTACATAACTGTACTGATGACAAAAAATAAAAGAATTTTGGGAATACTGATATAATGTAAATGCAAACTAATAGATCTGCCACTTGTTCTATGCAATGTGTTATTTTTACAGGAAGATTGCACTTCTGGTATAATTCAATAATCACTCAATTAAAAAAAAAATACAATTCTGATTGTATCACTTTTGTATCATTAAAATGTTTATGCTTGAAAACAAGCAACATGTGTTTCAAGTGACCCAGCAACAATGTTTCATGCAGTGTGCTTAATAAAACTGTTTTTAATTCAGTTATCTTTTCAGGCTGCTTATGTGTCACCTATGGTATCGATTTAGTATCGATACCGAGGTATTAGATTGTGGTATTGTACCAAAGCCAAATTGTGGTATGAAGCCATCCCTAGATGTAATTGTAGTCAACTGAAATGCCAAATGCTATGAGATTATGCATTTAAATGCACCTTGACTTAGGTCTCTTTTTAAATTAATTTGGCAACATGGCTTTACAACCATTCTTGTGCAACAAATGCCAAGTAAAAACATGAGTGAGCCTCCATACCCTCCAGACACTGATGCAGAAATAAGCATCAGCTGATTTCCTCACCCTGAATTGGATCTCTGTTGTTTGTCTGAGAATGTGTGATTGTGTTCTCAGTAAGCACTGAAAAAACCAGACGCAGACATTCTGGATGTACACATTCAGCCAAAGAAGATTCAAATGGCTTTTATCTGTGGTTATATGCTTACATGAACGTCAAAATGAACGTTTAATGAACGTCAGTTAGAGATAAAAATTTGTATTCAAATATTACAGATAAAACCCCCTTAATGTGTTTTATGAGACATCAGTGTCACAGTTATTCACAGTACATGTATTCAGTTTACATCATTACGTTGTTCACATATGGTTTGAGCTAATTGATCAAATTGATGTACTAGAAAAATAAGCACATACATACTATTTTTTTCATGTAATATTTTGCTGAGCCACCTTTTGCAGCAATGACAGCTAAATCAGGTTTGCAAACTGTTTGGGTACGTTTTCATTTAAATCAACCCATAGCCTAGTTTTTTTAAAGATGTTGGAGATGAAATATTATATGAACTTCAGTGATCTTTAGTCAGAGCCACTTACATTGTGACTGTGCCCCTTACTGTAATGTATTTGCAATCAACTGTAGTCATCTGCATTTTTGCTTACAAAAGTATGGGTCATACAACTGACCCTTTGCAAAAACCCGCCCACTAAGTCATGGCATATCACGCCACACATCACGTTCTCCTGCAATGAAAAATAAATTGTGGAGCAAAGAGGAAACTGACAACATGCCGACAGACAAGACAGAGCAGGTTACTTGAGGTATGAAACAATGTCTTAGCTTTCAAATTGTCATTTAATAAATTCTAACAATAAATACAGTCTTGTGGCTCTTTAATATGACGTGACAAATCGCTGTAGCGCCTCAGTTCACGTGAAATTATCATCGCTTCCTCTTTAGTTATAGCATGAAATAAACATGAATGAATATCAGAAGGTATCTTGTTTCAACTGCGGAAGGATGTCTATACACCTTTTTTCAAGTTTGTCCACCAAGGTTAATCTACTCTCCTGTCTGGTTTGTTTGTCGGACAAAATGGCAAATTCAGCACTGTGATTGGTCAGATCACCTGTCAATCAAACTCCCAGCGAAGGGTCAACTAGCACCTTAAGTCAGCATTAGGTCAATGTATCATAGGCTGTCCACGTGTCAGAGAAATCTAGTACACTGGCGAGCCACCCAGCCAAGTACATTAATCTCTAAAAGCGACTATCATAAATCAGTTTATTAACCATGTGTCTATGACGCACCACAGTACCTTGTAATTTTCTAGTTCCATGCGGAGTCTGTTGCTGGTCGTAAGAAGTTCACGATAACGGGCATCACACTGCTTCAGCTCTGTCTCCAGCTCTGCCTCATAGTCTCGACTCATCTGCTGAAACTCCTGCAGCTCCTCCTGCACCTCCTCAGCCCTGAACAAGCAGTGATTCAATACAATGACTGAATGTGAGTTGTAAAGGAAGATCTTATACTTCGTTCTATCCCAAGTGTTTAGGAACAAACATGGGCGATGCAAAACTGCCTAACTTTTCCTTAGATTCCTTTATATCCAATGTAGATCAAATGTCATAATGAATGAAAAACAACACGGAAGTACCTTTGCTGGTATTTGGCAGCCTGTTCCTTCCAGTAGTCCCTCTCTTGTTCAACAGATGCAAATGTTGCAGGCTCAGGGTCACTCATTGCTGTTCAGTCAGGTTTACTGGGAAAATAATGGCCATCAATATATTAAAAAATGTAGTAATAAAAATTAATTGATGCTAAAATATATAAACTATATTATATAAAAACATTGTTGACGTCTCAGCCAAAAGCATTCATAATGATAAAGATGATAATAGCTGAGCAAAATCTGTGAAATTTACTAGAATACTGTGTTACTGAAATGGTTTCTTCTTGAAAGGATGCACAAGAAGGGGGGGGGGGGGGGTGACAGAAGAGGAAGGGCGTATCTTGTGATGATTTTGAAAACCTAAAGATATTTTCCCTCAGGGTACTCACTATTGGGCTACAATTTTAACAGTAACAATATGTCAGTATTTAAGGACTATGTGACTTATTAGACCATCTGAAGACTTCTTAAGGATTTATAACCTAAGCTAAAATAACACCAAAATTAATTCTCTATTTAAAAACTGCAATAAAGCGGTATGCAGTTGTGTCTCGGATAAAATAAGCATGAAGTTCCGATAAAGTAAACATTTTTAACACACATCAACTTTCTATCACCAGCATGTGTAAAGACATCAGTCTTAAATATGCTAACTTAACGTTAGCTAGCTAACAACAAACCGGCTAAGTTACTTAAAGTTATTAACAGTCAGCGGATTCAGGCTCTGACAGAAATCACGTTAATAACGAATGAAGAAGACGTTGACATGTAACTTGAATTGTTTTATATTTAAATAACGATATAATCAACAGCTTGTTGCGCAGCGTTTTAGAGAACTGACACATCTCATAACTCAACGGAACTGATAAAACTACCCCCACTATTCTCAAGAGCCATCACGCTAGCTAGCAACTTACCTCCGGATAATGCTCAAAGTTGTTCTTCCAAATATTTATTTAGTTCCTGTGAGAGATATGTTAAACTAAACAGAATGATTACGATTCTGAGGATAAAACAAGAACTGTTTTCTGGCACGTTACACTCCCGACAATGGGACTCTTCCTTCTGTTGTGTGAAAACTCTCAGCTCGTGGTTTGTTTCATGCCTGCTTCTGATTGGCCGGTTTGTAATGATGCCATCACTTTGTAAGCCATCGATTGGTTGGTTGTTTCAAGCGATCCTCCTTTATCTACCCCGGTCACTAGAAGGCGCTGAAAATACTGCTCGATTCACTGTAGCGATTAAAAGCTTCTTGAACGGGTCGATTTTTTTAGAATTATCAACAAATATACAAAAGTATATAACCCTAGTAACAATTAAATCATACAACAAAAAGAAATAAAGAACAAAAAACAAAACTAACAAACAAGCCAAAACAAAAATATACAGAGCCAGGGGTCGAACAGTTCGATTCAGTACTGATTCTTTTACGTCGTGGCGTAATATACGTCATGACGTAGCACCTAAAATTCCTTCCGTGAGGTGGCAGAGTACATTTCTAAATTCAGCATTTTTTTTTAATAATACTGTTTACTGTAATTCCATGTTTCACAGTTGTGTTAGAAGCAGTCATGATTCAGCTCTTAAAACATTTAGAAAATAATTGCATTACATTGAACAATATTAATTTATACAATATTATCAATACTGACCATACTCACATCTCCCAGCTGAAAAATTGTGTGTGTGTGTGTGTGTGTGGAGGGCCAAACCTGCAGAAGGAAGGAAGAAATGAACGAATGAATCTAAAAAGAATAAAAATAAAGTTAAAAATAAATACAGAAAATAATTTATAATAAAAGAAACGTGTCACACACACACAAAATGTACAAATTCGATTTTAAAAGAGTACTATTGGTTTTATCAAGTAATTTATTCATTTATTTCCCAACCACTACATTGATTGTACTGTAGGTTTGGTCCAAATGTGTTTTTATGTCTGTTATAATTATCCTTTGAAACATTTTTTCTCACGTGTGTTGACAAAGCTGTCATACAACCATGAGCATTTTTAATAACATAATTTTAAATACGTTTTATATATAGATTTGCTGCTGTTCGGAATAACTTTCAAATTCTCGGTTGCTCTTACACTGACGGTCCTCGGTTCAGTGAGTCGATTGCAGACCGATTCAGTCTAATTCGTAAACGAATCGTCTGTGCATGTAACTAGATTCAGTGAAGAGACCCATTCAAAGCCGATTCGTTCATGAATCAGGCGTGCTCATTATTACTGCTTCCTAACATGAAGCGAGAATATAAAGAACATTAACACCTTTTCTGGGGAAATATATAAGACAGCTACGCTTGGGTGAAAACAGTCACAATGAACAGACTCATCAGTATGTTTTAACAATATTATAACAATAATTGATAACCGAATTCATTAAATCATAATCAATAAATAATGATTGAATGGTAGGCAAACACAATGCTGTATCTTCAATCCAAATCCCAGCAAACACTGAACGTTCCTCTAACGTTAGGTTTTGGTTCCAGTTTGTTTTTTTGTAACCGTAAAAGAACGTTCCTAGAACGTTGCATGGTGGTTATTTATAAATAACCTCAAAAATAACTTACAGAGAACGTTCCCTGATGGTTAGTTTGTTTGGTTTTTTGCAACCATAAAATAATGTTCCCAAAACGTTGCAGGGTGGGTATTTAAAAAAAAACCCAATAACTTATGTATTATTTTCACAGAGCTGACCTACATATTTGTGCTTTTTCAGTATTCTGCATATCTCTGCTGTTCAGTTTGGTCTGAATTAATTCTGACCTCTAATGACATCAGCGGTGAGCATTTAAAGCCATTTTAATCCAGTTGTAGGGATTTGCCGGGAACAAAACAACAAAAAAGCACTTACAACAGGAGACACATCTATAGACTGCACACAAAAAATATAACATTTCCCACTTCACAGGATTAAAGAAACATTATATAAATAAAACAAACATTCAGCTCAGAGTTCCTATGAAATGGTAACACAGGACTGTGTATGAATTCCTTGCTCAGGTAGCAGAGGTCTGCCAAGGCTCATTTGGGTCATTGCTGTATGAACCATCTTCTGCTTGATAACGGGCACCCAGACAAGTCCAGTGACCAGGAACATCAGCCCCACAGACAAGAATATAGGTCCTACTAAATAGGGCACATTGCCCACCTGGGTGAAGTACAAGGACAGTGCAGTGCCGGTGCCAAAGAGAAGACCCCCAATGAAGATGGCCAGGGCTGGCTTTTTAAAGTGACTCCAGCCACATATAACTCCTTTGTGGGGAGTCTTTCCAGGACATGAACCAGCTTCATCAGTCTCAGTTCGCATAGCAGATATGTTGGAATGCATCTTGATCTACTCAGCCTTACAGGATTCAAAACAGACACAGAAACCTAAATATATTGCTTTTATAGAAAAATCATTCATCATCACTTAACTACATGAATCAAACATATGAAGTACACTTACTTAGAAAGCTCAGAGTCCATCAATGGTTATACAGAAGCTCTTGTTCCACTTCTGCCTGCCAGTTACTGTATTTATCCACAAAATACAGTTGACAGAAAGCCACTCCCTGTGGGTGTGTCAGTATGAACATCTGGAGCTGGACCACACTGCCCTATTTGTGCCTCAGAGTTATTGCACCCACAAATACAAAAATCACATTGCAACCGGTTTAAGCAAATGGCTAAACATAGCTCTTAACAAACCCATCTTTTAAAGGACAAAGGATTTATACCATCTACAAACACTCAAAATATCACTGCAGTTTGCACATGCAATGTATTCAGTGATATAGGAATCAGTAATGCATAATACTTAGGATTTCTGCCTTTGACTAAACATGAAACAAAAAAATAGAAACGGAGGGCAAGTTAAACAAGAAATATAGCAACAACACAGATCAAAACATTTTTTAAAAAGGGGGTTACCAAGACATCCTTATAAATAACAGGACAGAGATATGGGTTTAAATTAACTGTCAATCACATTTTTTTCCTTTTTTTGTAAGAAGAAACTTCGTCATATAGCACAAAAGAATTCAACACCAAATTTTTCTCCCCAATTTTATTTTTTATTGTCGTAGAAGATGCTTTAATAACGTGAACACGCTCGTGCACTTTGCAAGAACGTTATGTGAACAGAAACCAAAATGGGAATAAGCAATGGGAGACATGTACAACCAAGATATTAACATTTTGGTTTCAATTGGTTAATCATTCAAACTTTACTGCTCATAAATCACTTTATGTTAACAAGCAAATCTTGGTCCACATACGTTTACTGTATCTGCTTCCATTATATTTCTCTGACGGAAACAAAATGAAAAATTATAAAAATAAAAAAAAATAAAGTTTGGAAGAGAGCTAGATCTCTTGCCATTTAACGTGTGCAGATTGATGAAGAACAGGTCATGGGGTAGAACCTAAAACAATGGCATCGCTGAGCTCTCAATATGAGAAAGCTGACACATGTGGACTTGATTTCATTTTCATTTGCTTAAAAACAGGTTTCTTTAAGAGAAGTTTTTTTAAGCTGGTCTTCGAGTGGCGGAGAGGAGAAAGGACAGGAGGGCTATGAAGTGTGCTGTGGCTGAAGCAGCATCTACCTCCGCCTCGGTCAGTCGTTTCAGAACCACCAATCATTCTTTTCAGTCCTTCTCGGCAACAAGTTTCAACACTTTTCCGATGGCAATGGTTTTCCCTAAAAGACAAGACATTCACATAACACATATAAAATGAAAAATCCAAGTTAAAGACAAGTTAGAGAGTTGCTTTTGCCAATAATGTCCACTCACCTTCATCTCGTAAGGTGAAACGTCCCATTTGAGGGAAATCTTTGAAAGTCTCAAGGCAGATGGTCCCAGCTGTTCTCAGACGAGCAATGCACACCTGGTCCTGTTTGACAAAGCGGGGTCGTGTTTTGCTCTTGTCCCCCGTCTTTTTGTCTACCAGACAGATTAAGGCCTGTAAAGGGGCCAGAGTCACATTTAAACCACTTTGATACAGAACTAGCTGTAAACGAGGGCACTCACCCAAGCTAAAATCTGCAGGCTTACGGTCACAGATTTACACCATAAGAGAATTTCTGCACAAATAATAAATGTAAAAAGTAAAAAAAGAAAACATTTTCAGCCTTTACCGTAATTTGCACTTCTTCAATGCAGGTGTGGATATGAAGAACTGCATTGTAACCTGGGCAGATGATTGACTTGTGTTCAATGATGACTATCTGAAATGGCAGAGACAAAAGCACAATTCATTTGTAGCAGTGCAAAACAAAAACAAGAAAACTGAGTAATCATATATACTGCTGATAGAGCTGAACTACTGATCATTCTTTGGATCATTCTTTTAATTACGGTGGAGTTCACCAACCTGGGCATCGAAGGTGCGCCCAGTGTGGCAAAGGTTCTCAGCATTGCAGAGAATGAACCCTGGCAAGATCTCCTCCTCTTCAATGCCTTTGAGTCGCAACTTCAAGTTCTCTCCCGGGCCAGCATCATCGGTTTCAACATCATCGGAGAGCAAACTCAGCACCTCCACAGTGTGCTGCACACAGACGAGACAGGCACAGATACATCAGCCAATTCTTGCCACAAAACCTGATATTTTAAGGGGTTACGTTACAATAATCTTACCCTGTTGGGCATCATCACAAGTTGCTGAGCTTTGCTGATTGATCCTGACTCCAATTTTCCCAATACAACTGTGCCCATGTCCTGCAAAAACAAACCAGAAGAATTTTTTTTAAACAAAACCATGTGAAGGGGCATCAGATTTTCTAAATAAAACATCTAAAAAAAGGAAAGTCATGCATGACGTATGATAAACTTTAAAGTATTATATATATACCCATTCTATATCAATTTTTTTTCTCTCTCTCTCCACTCTACATACCTTATATTTGTCTACTATGGGTAACCGGACTGGTCCATCACTTGATCTGTTGAAGTTTGGCAAACTGTCCAGATGTGGAATGAATGGTAACCCTCTGTCCATAATACACAATAGCGAGACACATTAATCATGTACTTTTATGACATTTAAAGCATTGGTTCTCAACCAGGGGGCCCCGGACAATCAGGACATCTCAGCTAACTTCTAGGGGGGCACCATTAAGTACCATAAAGACTATGGTAATAGAACTAAATTTAAATATTTCATAGGAGAAAGTACAATAATAAACTGACATCATATTTCTGAGCTTATTAATTCTTTTTACAGAAGCACCAGAGGTATTTTTCAGGTTAGAAAGAATAGCTTGGAGTCGAAAAGGTTGAAAGCCACTGATTTATTTTCATATTTATCAAAAAGCATTCAAGCAAAAACTACATAACCGCAAATCAGCACACTTACATATACCAAGGGCAGAACTCCACTGGCTCCTTTAGATTGGCCCCAGTAAGTCCCGAACACGGCATGAAATGAACATCTTTCCTAGGGTTGAACCCGACTTTCTTCAAAAACGGAACAAGTTTCTCCTTGCATTCTTCGTACCTATGTGCAAACAGTGTAAAAATATTAACAATCAATACCATTTTTTAATAAAACCAAGTAAAATACGATAACAATAATCTTTGTATACAAATGTACATCTTCTGACCTCTCCAGACTCCAGCTCACTGTTGGATCATCCATTTTGTTTACAAGTACAATCAAATGCTTGACTCCAGCAGTTTTGGCCAACATGGCATGCTCTCGCGTCTGGCCTCCTTTCTCAAAGCCCGTTTCAAACTCTCCTTTCCTTGCAGAGATTACCTTCAGATAGAAATAATGAAAAATGAATTCAGAGACTAAAGTTAATGAACAGACAGCAGTTTTTGGTCTGTGAGTGAAAGTCAAGCCTTTTGAGACAGACATCAGTATTCAAATAGTGCCCTCTACTGTATCATTATCGCATTCAACCTGCTCACAGCTCAGCAGCGGAGAGGGTTTTTTTCCCCATGGAGATTTTCTGAATTGCAGGTAGCATGAGCGGATATTCCTCACGGCTGTTTCTGAGTGCCTACTCAATGCTATGACTCACCAGCACTGCCAAATCAGCCTGTGAGGCTCCACCAATCATGTTGGGCACAAAACTTTTGTGGCCTGGTGCGTCCAGAATGGTAAAGTGCTTTTTCTCGGTCTCAAAGTATGCACGTCCAACTTCCACAGTCTTTCCTTTGTCTCTTTCCTCCTGGTTTGTGTCAAGGGCCCAAGAGAGGTACCTGAGAAAAACCATTAACTATGAAAAACTGCTCCACCTTAGACAAAACAAAAATAAAAAATAAAAAAAATAAAAAGTACTGAAGTGTTATGAGTTTCAGCTGTTTTTGCAGGGAATCTGTTTAACTGCCCACCAGATGTTCTGGTAAATTAACTTATTAACTAAGCTAATTACCAAGTTTCCCTGTTCTTTTCCTTGGCTTCTTTCTCATACTTCTCCAGAGTTCGTTTATCCACCATTCCTGTTAAATACCTGTGGAGAAGGGGCAGAATATAAGCTATCAGAAATGTGGAATGGAAAAACCAACAATATCTGCTAAAAAAACAGCAGCAAAATCAACAGCTCACATGATTTGTCCTCCAATAGTTGACTTGCCAGCATCTGGAGGAAAATGAGATAAGAGAGAGACAGGGTGAGGCCAGGACAGATAAAGACTGTAAAATTCTGTTCTCTAAAGACATTTTAAAAGTGTTCCCCATGGTGCTCTTGAGATATGTATGAACTGAGATGCCTTGATGGTAACGGATTAATAATAAAGTGGTTATATAACAAATACAATCAAATTAGAGCCAAGTGCAAAAAATGAAATGAATGAAACGGTGACATTACTGGAACTGCTTATTTTATGAAACTGAAATGGAAGCTAAAGATAAAAAGTTAAAACACCATAACTGTAAAGAAATAGCAAGAAGATCTTGCCAAGATATATATTATAATTCAGCATAATGCCAACTACCTCAGCTATATATTTAGAAATCAAAAAACAAAAAGACAAAATACATTAAAAAAAATAAAAATAAAAATTGTGTATTTATGATATTTATTTAAAGTCTAAAACTAAATCTGGCCATAAAGGCACAATATGTAAGATATAAATATCCAAAAATCACTAAAATCGTTACATATTTTGCTGACCTGTGTACTTGCATTATCCCAAATGTTTCGAAGAATGTTTAAATCCAGAGAAATAGCAATTTTAAATCGCCTGCCAATGACGTCATACACTCTCGATTTCCGGTTTTGTTTTGTAGAAAACATGGAAACACCAAAGACGCTTTAATATGTTATGCGTTTATTAGACAGGTGACGACCGCACAGAGTAGCATTATAACAGAACTTCCAAATATATCTAGTATGATAAAACAGCGCTGTTTTACCCCACATACGCACAACCGGAAGGAGCTGAAACGGTCGACTGTGGCATAATAAAACGAGCGTGTGTGTCACGCTCGTTCAGCGGCCTCGTTTCGCTTCGACGGCTAGCTCATCCATGAACATAATTTCTGCCCGAGTCTCGTCAGATTGCATCGGCTGAGGGAATGAAGACGACAACTTCCATGATTGCACACTCAGTCACGGCTTCGTCAAACTACACCTTTGTTTCTTTTGAATACGAAAACGTACATATTGTGCCTTTAACATCAAAAATCTTTTCATGAGATTCAACCCAAAAGTAAACAGTCCTTGAGGAGTTTGGCATCAAATATATCATGTAAATGCAGTATGCAAACACTAACCGACATGGCCAATGAAGACCACATTAACATGTTCCTTCTTGGGGGCATTTGGCTGTGTGGGGACTACTTTAGGTGTTGGCACGACTTCTTCCTCCTCTTCCATTCCTTCCTCTTGAGGGGAGTCTGTTTCAGGCTGTCCCCCGTCTCCTCCAGGGCTGCCTCCTGGCTCTGCCTCAGCCTTGCTAGGCTCACTCCCTTTGTGCTCCCAGGTGTCGTCTGTTGCCATCTCTGCATCACCGTTCTCCATGGGCGGAGCTGATGTCAAAGGCAACATTACCATTTTACACTGTTTATCCAATCAATGTTTGTCATGTGTCAATAACTTTAGTCGTTTCCTTTCTGACTAATACTGCTGAGTTTGGTGTCAACATAATTGTGCCTAAAAGCTATTATGAACCGCAGCAAAATGTACAATCAAGATGAAATGAAAACACAATCAAAAAATTAACATTTTAACTACAAAGTTCAACAAAAAAAATGGCTCTTCTATTCTAATAATGAATCCTTGTGTCTATTAGTAAGGTGAAGGCCTGTTCTCACCAACATGAATGTTCAGCATGAAAATTCAATCTAATGCATAAAAAATGGCAAACGGGCTGAATGAAAACGCAAATTTACTCTGACAGTTGGTGGCGCTGGAGTAGAAACTAAGACACACCCCCGTTCACAAATCACTATGCAGTTTTCCTTTTCTAATACCAGCTTCTCCCGGAGAAGAATGTAAAAATATTTATGTTTCAAACAGCCGTTTAGATTTTCCCCTTCACTATGGTGTTTATCAAACTTCACCTAAATACACCATAATTTGGATAAATACTCGGCTCATGAGTGCCACCAAGTCCTGGTTTTATGTAACAGCGGCAGCTCTGAGCTTATGACCAAGAGCACAGTTTGTATGGGTTGAACAGGTTTTTTGAACAAGTTCGTCTGTTCAAGTTCTGAAGCATTAACGTGTTAACTCAAATTCAAATGTTTATCACATTGAATT
>JAUZSZ010000083.1:10251314-10270144 GCA_034780575.1 Labeobarbus marequensis
GTGTGTCTCTGAATAATAAAAGATTCGGACTGAAAATATAAAATCTTCAAAACGTCATAGCACTCCTCAGAACAGATACAAATAAGCATCATATCAAATGATGAAGAGTGGGGACTGTCCCAAAGATCCTTAAGTGAAATGTAATACATGTACTGTATAATATACCTAACTCTAATAGAGAGGTCAGCTGCACAGCCACATGTGTTTTCATTACAGTTGTTGAAATGGGGAAATATACCGTCTGAATGAGATCATCTTCATAACTAACTGTGTGTGGAAACTGCTTCATCTGCTACAGCACATGCTGACACGGTTGAAATCACATTTGAGCATCTCAAAGTCACCTCTGCTGTTAACAGTGCCGTCTGTGTTTCAGATTTCAGTTCCCTTGGTTGGTTTCTGCCTTTGTGTTATGACGCTCAGTACTGCTACATGTTAAATATGTACATGGACTGCTTTGAAAAATGAGTATGAGTTTGATCAGATCAGTAGAGCTCAGGCCTGTGATAACTGCTTGAAAGAGTACAAACCACACTGCAAATCTTCACAGTCTCTTATTTTCCACAGTATAGTTGCAGTTTGACCTTGGTGTTCTGAATGAGCCCGACTTGTCTGTCCATCCCAGATGCTCTACTGACCTCTCCGTTCCACTGCAGGAGACCCGAGGACAGGAGGTTGTGGCCACTGAATGAGGCTACACGGGAAAAAAGAATTATTGCAGGTTAAGTGTGGGATTATGTAAGTCTATAATCTTCTAATGTAAATACAATGAAGAATCTAATAAGAATGTTTATGATTGTGTTCCATTCAGAAGTGATATCCATTTGCATATTCCCTTAAGAGTATACACGTTTCACAGTGAGAGCTTCGGAAATTAAAAGTTGTTAAAAAATAACTGTCATTCAGAGTCAATATTACAGCACACAATGGCTGACACTATTGGACATCCGTTGTACGTTTTTTCATTAATAACCTCTTAATAATGTAAACATTTTTTAAAACTGTTAGACATTAAGAACAGTCAAAGTTGAAATTAAGAAAAAAATAAATATATCTTCAATTATTAAAATAATATTTAAAGCTTCATATAATGAATATATAGTATTTAATAAAGCTTTTAATTTCTTAGCAAAAAATAATAAATTCCTTAAAATTGAATAAATTATTTCAATACTATTTTTTAAACACACACATATGAACTGAAGATAAACGTGTGTGTGTGTGTGTGTGTTTTAAAGCATTTTTTTTTCTTTAGTAAATACATAGTTAAATGAAGATAAAGAAAATATGCTATATACATTCAATTAATTATTATTTTAATAATAATAATTAATTAATTAATTAATTAATACATACATACCAATAAACAAATGTACACAGCATGTTAAATAATTAAATAAAGAAATTAAAGAAATTAAATTATATAACAATAATCCAGTTAAAATTTCAGAATGATAATTAAAGACTAATAAAACTTTTTTTATTTCAAAGGCTCTTCTGAAATGCAGCCTTGTGAGCACTTCTGATAGGACTGACCCTACGACAAAGCTTCCCTGATTGTTCTCATTTCAAAATGCAATGATTAATACCATTTAAGACTCTACATGTCTAAACTATGAGCCATGTGACACCTACTTTGATGTTTTTCAAAACTCCTTGTCAAACTGGTTAACGGAGAGACTTTGCAAGGCCAGCAGTTATAGCGAAGGGTTTTGTGACAGTGAAATGAGCATTTGGCCTGAGCTAAACTCAGCTGACAGCAGCAGTTAAAGGCAAAAATGCTGATTGCTTCATAACAAAACAAAAACGGCCACTCACTCTGAATCACAGTCCTCTTCAGCCTTCACAACGTCTCCCTCTACGTACTGCACTAATGCTGCGAAACGACCAAACATTTTGTGAATAATAGTGACACCACAGATGCAACAACACAAGTTAATTAGAGCAAAAAGTCCAGAAATTGTCCTAGATTAGTCTCAGATTGATGCGGCTTCAAACAATCAGACTAAAGGAGAGAGGCTTTAAGCAGCCACTCAGATTAGACGCTCAGAGCTGTTGATGATCTAGTGCACATTTCTCACTTACTGTGATCTTCAGTGCAAAGTGAGCAGACTCCATCTACGAGCTCTTTGGCCTCAGCTGCGAGCTGGCAGGCGGGGTCTGGGATCGGGGAGGGTGTGTCGGGGCTGTCGGTCGCTGGAGACGCTCGTGCGCACCTGTAGGATGAGGAAGGTAAGTCATGATCTCTGACGGGAGACACACTGCAACTTTCACTGTTTGTCTTGAGAAACTTACCCACTTTCAATCCCAAATAAGCTGGTATTAGAAAGAACTTTGTGGACATTCTGTAAAAACAGAGTGCAAATTTGAATGTTTTTGTGTGTGCTTTTGAAGCACAACTAACACCTAGATACAACAGTGAATTTTAAAGGGATAGTTCACCTAAAAATGCAAATTCTGTCATCATTTACTCACCCTTATGTCGATGTCATTCCAATCCTGTATGAATTTGTTTCTTCTATTTCTATTCTATTGTATTCTATTTCTTCTTCTAAGATATTTTGCCGAATGTTGGGATATGGTTGACAGTAGCCACTGATTTCCATAGAATGGAAAAAAAATACTGGAAGTCAATGGTCACCGTTAACTGTTTGGTTACCAAAATTCTTCAAAAATACTCTTTTGTGTTCAACAGAAGAAAAAAAATCATGCAGGCCTGAAATGACATGAGGGTGAGTAAATGATGACCGAATTTGCAGTTTGAACTAAAGGTTTAAGTCAAAAAATGTGGTTTGTGTTCACCTGTGCAAATCCAAGGAGCTTCTTATTGGATATCTCCAGGTGTTTCCGTGTGAGTTCAGACCTTCTTAACTGGCTGTCAATAATGGTGAGCCTCCTGTTCAGCTCCATCATATCCTCCTGTGAAGAAAAAGGCCTTTAAAACCAGTGCATTTATCATTTACTGAAACTAAAACTATTAAAAATCATTTTCGTTCATTGAAATAAAGCTGAAATGTAACTATTTGATGAAAGTGCAAAAAAAGTAGAAATTTAGCAACTAAGTGAAATAAAACAACTTAGTTTAGCATTTAGTCGAAGTACTAAAATTACTAAAACTAAAAGTTAAATAAAAATAAAGCTAAATAGATTTAAAAAATGACAAATTTAGTCAAACTTAGATGAAAATGTAAAAAAGCTCATTCAAAATTCATAATACTATACAAATACCAAAATAAGTTCATTACAAACAGGACTGTGTTGTTCAGGATAACAGTTACTGCCAACTCATTCCAGTCTACAAAAGTTTTCAGTCATTGCATCATCTTGTAAATCTTCTTAAAAATGATAGAAATAATTTTTCAGCAAACAGAGATATGTGATGAGGAAGAATTACCTTAGTAGCCTCCAGGCCTCTCTGTTTCTTTCCGGCTAGCTGGTTCTTCAGATCTTTGATTTCAGCCTCCAGGAGCTGAATGACCTCCTCATAGTCTTGTTCGGCACTATTAGTCTGTCTCTGACCAGCCTCTGCTACCTGCAGCTTACTCTTCAGAGACATATTCTCCTCCACTGTGGCTGTGGCCTTCTATTTCATCCATATACATGGAAATAAGGGAATGCACAAAATGACGAGTGGAGAAACATCTTAAATGTTTGAAGTCAGAAGCTCATATGTTGATAATATATATTTGGTATACACAAATTTAGTGAGGTAAAATTGGAATCACAAAGTACTGATGTATTAAAACAGCTCACATGCCTCTTAATATGTGGATGGCATATTTTGAGGCATTTAAGTCACATCAAACAAATTGTGTTTATTTGAGATGCTGCAGGCTTTACCTCAGCTGTATTCTGCAGTTCCTCCTCCAGAGTCTTCTTACTGTCTTCTGTGTCTTTCAGTAACACCTGAGAGCATTGCAATAAACGTTCATGTCACAAAAGCTTTCTGCACAGATGTTCAGCTCTGTCTTGCAAAATTTAATAGTCACGCAGAGTTCAAACTTAAAATTACCATGAAATGGAAATTCTGTTCTCTAAATATATGATATTGATCTTATAGAATGATTCATCCATCCATATGTTCTTTTTTTTTGACCTCGTAATTTTTCATCCAAATTTTATAACTCCATTTCCAGTGAAATGACACATACTAAACTTCAATCATTTATAACTCCACCTCTTTCAGCCTCAAGCTCACATACAAATCAACATCCAATGAATAGATCCAAGTTCCCACACTGCATTTTTCAATATTTCAATAATCAGTTTCACTTTCACAAAAAATTGTCACTACTTCTACTTAATTGCAAATTGTTTGCCGTATCAATGGTGGAAAACAGAAAAAAGGTAAACATTTTATATAAGTCACCATTCACATTGTAATTTTGTTACTGATATTTTTTGTTTTGGTGGATTAATGTGATAAATATTCCCCTACATTTCTTGAAACAAAAGGTATGAAAGAAAAAAACTTGACAGATAAAGATGCTGATGGTAAATTTAAAAAAAAAAAAAGCTGTATAAGCTGTTTAAGTTGTGAAATGTGTTTTCTTAAGATGACTTGTGTGTATCTTTGAATCACTCAGACGATTATTCTTACAATTCGACTTAAAACAATATGTTGTTATTTCCTAATGGGGGACAACTTGCGAGTGTCTGTTTATTACATGCCAATGTCAATTTTGACACTTTTGGCACTTAACGAGTGTTCATTTTGGACCCTGCAAGAAGGAAGCAACACAATCAAGCATTTATTACAGCGCTCACCTTAAGTTGATTCATTTGCAGCTGGAGCTGTTTGACTTCAGTCTGAAACTCCTCGAGTTCCTCACTGCTGTAGCTGCACTCTGACTCATAGGTCTGAAAGAGAGAGTGACACTCCTAAAACAACTCTTTCATAAGTGTGTGACCCTGCCTCTGAGATCTGGAAAGAACATTAAAACCAGGACCAATACAGTGCTCATACATCGATGTGAGACATATCCAAAGGCACAGGGTACAGAACAGGCAAACTCTGACAATTGAAGCGTTTAAGAGCTTAAAAGACAGCTTTGATAACTTTCCTGAGCAGCAGAAAAGCTCCTTTAAGAACCCTGAGTAAATCTCCCGATATGCTCAACTTCAGGAGAAAGTGAAGTCTCAATGTGAGGAGGTGCTCTGAGGATTGCGCTGAAGTTTAGCCCCAATCAAAGTCACTGCTAAATCCTGCGGGTCTACTTACTGGGGAATGAAAGGCAGAGGTGTCCATCAAACTAGCTGCTTCTTGATAGGAGAACATGAAGGGACCCTGTCCCAGTCCCGCCTCCTCCAGCTTCTCCTGATAAACGCTGCGGGTGGCTTCCACAAAGTCTTATTGAGAAAACAGAGGCATAGTTAGAAATAGCCAAGAATAGCACTACAAACATTAAAAGCATGTAAGGAATTGCAGCATCAAAACCATCAAGACTTCTGTTATGTTGATATGAAAATATGTGATTTCAGGTCAACATTTGCTTGCTACACAGAAAATGGGTGCAATATATTCTCTTCTCCTGTCACTCAGTGAAATCTATCCAGAATATTCCAGGAGAAAGAGCGTCTAGAGGGAATATTTATGTTCAGGTGCCCTTGCTCTAAGTGTTTGCACAGCTGAAGTTCAAGAAAACAGGCATAACTCTTGCTCAACTGCAAACACTTTGATCAGGATTTGCCGCGGCAGCATCTTCCTACTGAGGAGTGTAACTCCCTGTCATGAGCAGCCTGGAAATATACTTAGCTGTCTAAGTTTGTTCTGAACCCAAATATTCCCCCACTCCCCTGACAATCTGTCTCTAAAACTCATTCTAAGTGTTTCAAAGTGTAAACTCAAGCTCAATATCCAAATATGGATTGTGATTCCCTTTTCAAAATAGGTATTTCCGTCCACGTCAAAATGTGATTATTTCAGAGGTTTGGAACCTTAGGCACGCAAGCTGCACCGGTAATCGCTGGCATCCGAGCAATGAGTGCGAGAGAGATTAATATTATGCTTTTTTAGTTATTTCAGTAATGTTGAATTCCGCCACATTTGCATGCTAAACCACAACTTCCTTTTTTGCTAAACCACAGTAATAGTTTTTCTTTGTCATGCAACCTGTTTTATTTAGGGTGCGAATTATGGATAGATGTTTTGGGGTCTGACAAAAACATACATTTCTATCGATTTTAAATTGTAGTTTTGTATTTGAAATCATAATCGTAGTTTTAAATTGTAAAATGGCAACCCTGAACTGGTTAATACCATTAACATTACTTGAGCAGTTAAATTAAATACGCTATAAAACCCCACTCATTCAAGGACGTTTGCATAGGACATGCATTATTGTGCAAAAACATAATGTAAGTGTCCAAACGCTGGCAATTTTGCAAAAGAAGTGAAAAAAAAAATTAAAAATAGTTCTTCAGATCAAAAAGGCCCCTGTTTTAGACTCACTTCTAATATTGAAATAGGTGATTTTCTAAAAGGGGAATGTAGATCCACATCAAGATGATTGTGAAAATGATTGATTATTTCCTTTATCTAGTTGGCTTGCTGAGGATCATGTTATCCAGCTGGTATAAAGGATAAAGGTATAAAGGATGTGTCTATACCTCCATACGAGACGGTTCCCTGAGGGTCTGTAGTGAGACTCTCTCTGAGCTGCCCCCTCTTCTCATCTGTTACATCCAGACCCAAGTACGACAGAGCCTGAAAAATAACCAAATTGTCAAAAATCTTCATTGAAATAGTGCAACCACATCCTACACCTGAAATTTTGAGTGGTCTGCAATGCCATTCTCCTATTCTAAAACACATTATTTTAATTTCTTCATTTATTTACATTTACGTTTCACTTGAAAAATAAAAAATAACTATAACCAATGCATTTAATGCTTAAATGTTTAGTTAATAAATATTTTTAAGAGCTGACTGATGACTATGATTCTTTTTCGACTGCACAGCATCCAGCCAAGCTTGAAACGAGTGTTACAGCTACAGTATGTACACAAGAGGGCAGTGTGGTAACAGATGTCAAGTCAGTGGCGCACAATAAATCCAGGCTTATGGTCCATAAGAGTTCAAAAGACATTAATAAGGCTAATAAGATCAAACCTTCAATCTGATACTGCCATAAAAGTAAGTTATACTGTTCAAACGCCAATGGCAGGAAAACTGTCCTGTTCCAGATAAAACATCTACTTAAAAATGAGACAAACAGTGGAATAATCAGCAAAAAGAATTTTGCACCATGTCAAAAACCTGTTCGTGCAACACTTAATATCGTGTGCATTGTGCTTTTAGTCCACATTTAAGTGCTCTCGTCCATTGAGACCTAATCCTATTAATGGGCCGGTAGATTAGGGTCAGCCTCAGGATCAGCAGGATTAAATTAAATCTCTGCTAAACAACTGCACCATAACAAAGAGCAGAGACAGAGATCTATGAGGAAAGTGACACTGAGATATGATGGATATGAGGTTATCTTCATAAGTGCTCTGTCAGTTACTTCGCACTGAGATACAGGCTGCTTTTGAAGTCACTGGTGCAGATTTCATTGGGAACTAACCCTTTTAATTCCCCTTATGTTTTCTGAACTCCTGGGTCCAATACAGTCATTACTGAAAATACAGGTACAAGCACATGCCACTGCAATCTACATAGAAAATTCAAGTTTTATTTTTCCCAATAAAACATTTTAGCCCAAAATTAACACTATTTATTTTAATTAATTTACTTATTTTTAAATGTAAAAAAATCATCCACTCATATGAGTTGAAGACAATAAAACTAATTTATTTTATTGGATTGTCTCATGGGGGCTGGCAGGTTAAGGTCACATGACTAGTATACTACTCAATTATGTCACACTTTCAATCATGGAAATAAACTTCTGATGTGAACTGTAGTCATATTTTGTAATGTTATCTAGCTCAGAGGTTCTCAATCAGGGGTCTGGGGCCCATCAGGGGGCTTCAACATGAATAAAAAGTACCGTATTTTCCACACTATAAGGCGCACTTAAAAGCCTTTAATTTTCTCAAAAAACGACAGTGCGCCTTATAATCCGGAGTGCCTTATATATGACAACAGTTCTAAAATAGGCCATTCATTGAAGGTGCGCCTTATAATCCGGTGCACCTTATAGTGCAGAAAATACGGTACTTTTATGTGGGCTTTTGCAGGTGGGACAAAACTTGAATGTTGCAGGCGGGAGCGGGACGAGATAATATTTCTGCAGGTGCGGGTGGGACTAGGCCTGAAAAACCCGTTCTCCACAAGTGCAGGTCTCTAGTGCAGCTCCCTTATTTTAGGGTAAGAGGCAACATTTATTATTAATATCAAAACATATTAGATCCTTTATTTGCCTGAATTGATAGTGAATAAGCTGAGTCAAATAGTGTGTGAAACAACCCAAAATAAGGGAAAAAAGTAAAAAGTCATTTTTAAGGGTTTTATTTAACATCTAAACAGCCCACTAATCTAACAATCAGAATTGTAATATACATCTAAATTAAATTGTGCTTTCAGGGTTTCCACTTTAATCTATTTAAGTGATCCTGAAAGCTCAAAACTCAGCTGTGCCCTCTTAACTTGGAAGTACATTTTTTCTTTTGTCACCATTAGCTCCACACGTGTGTCACATTTCAAAGATCACGGATGATAAATCACACAATGAGAGGAAATAAAGGACTTGTTGGTCACATTGGGTTGGGTTTATCCATTGAAAAAAAAAAAGGTGTGGGAAAGAATGCCATTTAGAGCGGAGCAGATTACCTAACCTGAGCCAAATTTAAAGTTCAAATGGTCTGGGGCTCTTCAACCTATGGCATAAATAAAATCTTTAGCACAAATGTAATCTTTAGTGCATTTACAACACTGCAAGATCAATCAACAATCCAATTTTCCAGGCTTTTCAGACACAAATGTAACTTTGCCCAGACCAGTTGTTAATAAATCACCAATTAATGTGAGTCCCTGCACTGAAATCTCTGTGGAAAAATAGTTAGCTTAATGCTTCTACATTATATGCATTATATTGTCTGATCTAAATATTTAAAAACTATAGTCCCTTAAATGGTTACTTTTTGTTAGTATGTACTTGTGGTACAGCCTATTAATTTTAAAATTTGCATTTCTTTCCCACTGATTAATAATCAGTTGTTTATTAGTTATATATTATTAATATTATAGTATTAATGCTGGGCAATAATACATAATATACAGTATGTGTCTGTACTGTGTATATTATGTACATATGAAGACACACACAGTATATATTTAGAAAATATTTACATGTATATATTTATATTAATTTTACTTATATTATAAATATATTTATTATATAAACAACATTTTTCTTAAAATGTAATTATAAACATGCACGTGTGTATTTATATATACAAAAATATACACAGTACACATGTATATATTATATACACAAAAACGTTTATTTTGGATATGATTAATCGTTGCCTAGTACTGGTATAAATGTATTTCTTGATAAAGAATCAAATTTCACAACATGAAAAAAAAACTGATTGATACTTTGTACTGTTAAGTTTCTACACCTCTTACATATTTACAAATGTCCTCTAACTAAAATATTATCTCCATTCTGAGATTGAGATGTCAATCACAAAGTGCAAACCAATCAAGAGTCAGACACAGGAACGGGGTGACTTGGAATAAGCAGCTGCAAAATGACAGGCTAAAATCCAGCAAATGAGATTATGCAGCGCTAAGAAAGACTAAACTGTCAGGGGCTGGTTATGGAGCAGGCCCTTCATGGGCAGCGTGTTTCCAGAATAGAGATTACAGCCCCAGGCTGAAGCCATTGTTAAACCCTGCATGTGCTTTCAAACCTATAAACGTTTAGAGGCTTCCCATTTACACCATCCAGTAACAGGATTAGAGACACACTAGAACAAGCGGCCAATCAAGCACATGAAAACGTAGGTCAGGCTCTTTCAGATGATGCCGTGTAGCTGATGAAGATTTAGAACTGGACAGGTTTAGATAATTGCCGTGTAAATGCATGGACTATGTTTGGAATGGAATATTAGCACGTTACTTACCAAACGTATACTGCAACAAAATGCAAAATTGATGAATCTTTTTTTATTAGATTAGACATTATCAAAGGACATGGGGAATGTTTTCCAACTGTCCATTTAGACCTTAAAGGATACGAATGTAGAAAGAGAAATGAAAATCAAATGTGGCAAGACAGTTGGGCACATTTGAAAAGCTGAGAGGTTAAACTGCCATTAGAATTCTTTTTTTTTTTTTCCCAGTGCCTTCCTATAACTGAAACCCATCTCAACTGCCTTTGCCTTTCACGTTCAAATTCACTTTTGAGTTTCCTTGCCAACCAACTCCATGTCACTGGAGAGGGATGGATTTGAACAGCCCTAATGAGTGCTGTTCTCTCCCTCACCCCTCACCCGTAGTGCCTCTTTGAAGAGAGACAGAGAAACAGAAACATTTCCTCTGTGTGCGACTAATGATCCGCCCTGCTAGGGCCATCAGGACACTGAATAGAGGCAGTAACCGAGCACTGCTCCTCCCTCTCTTTTATTCTCTTCATTCAGACTGAGTGGGGGTGGCACGCACAGTGATGCTAATGGAAAGTCAGCTTGATTCTACAGCCCTTTTTAAAAACTCCTTTACTTCCACAAAGCAAAGGGAAGGACCCTCACTCACAGTCATGCAGCTGCAACTGTCCGAAATTGCACAGTGACAAAATAGTGACCACTGTCATTGAAATTAATTGTGGAAATAATTTACATTAAAAGGAATATTCGAGACTAACAACTTGCAGAACAGGAATGAAATTACAATGGACGTCTATCGGGCAATTGTTTAATTGAGCAATGTAATTTAATTGTTAATTTTTAAAGCAGAAATAATAACCTGCTTTACTTTTTATTGCACTTAAGTTATATTTGAAAAACAAATTTATCGCTCTTTTAAGTATGGAACCACCTTTCCAGATCGATGAATTACTAAAATGCAATTATTTATTGTTTATTTTTTAACATTTATTCTGGTTTTTATGGTAAATGCACTGTTGTAAAGGAAAAATAAAAAACAGATGAGTCAAAATGGTTTGTAGTAAATCATAACATGCTACAGATGCCGTCAAAAGAGCTGAAGTTGTATTGATCCGGAATATTCCTTTAAGGATCAATAGTAGATAAAGAGCTACTGAAGCCTAGGAATGTTTTGTAATTTTTCTCATTAGAACATAACAGCATACAATACAGTACAATAGTTTGGGTTAAAGATTTTTTTTTAAAACAACAAATCTCTTTTGCATTAAAAAAGAAAAAAAAAGAAAATTGTGAAATAGTTACAATTTAAAATAACTTTTTTATTTTAATATTCTAAAAGAGTTTATTTCTGTGATGGCGGAACTTCAGTCTTTAGTGTCGCATGATCCTTTAGAAATCAGCCCTCGTGGGCTGCATGCCAACATACAGCGTTGTGCTACAGGCGCCCCGAGTTCGAATCCCGGCTCCAGGACATTTCCCGATCCCGCCCCACTCTCTCTCTCTCCCACTTGGCTTCCTGTTGGATATAAACTGTCCTATCACGAAGGCAAAAACGCCAAAAATAAATGTAATATTCTAATATCTTGACTTGGTGCTCAAGAAACATTACATATCAACTGTGTTTAACTATTAATTATAACTTAATTATTACTAATCAAGTGTTCAAAACAGTTTCGCTTAATTTTGTGAAAACGGTGCTCAGGATTTTTTTTAGAATTGTTTAAAAAATAAATAGATCAACAGAACAGCATTTATTTGGCAATTTCTGGGTAACAATGTAAGAGCCTTTGCCACTTTTAAAGGGATAGTTCACCCAAAAATTAAAATTCTGTCATTAAGTACAAACCCGCAAGACCTTCATTCATCTTCGGAACACAAATTAAGATATTTTTGATTAATTAATTTTACATTCTTCTAATTTTTGTGTACTTATTACTTGTGTACTTTTTATAATAGTTTTAAAATAATTATTCACATATATGCCTGTAGCACGGTAACTATAGCAAAGTATTCTATGCACCTCAAAACAATGTGTCTGTATTATATTGTATTCAGAATAAAAAAAACATTTATCAACATTGCTCTTTTGAACTGTTCTTATATCTTCTCATTTTATATAACAAAGACATCATATGGGTTAATCTATGGCAAAGTACATTTTGCAGTCCCTAACCTTTATAGAAGTGTTACATTTGCAAAACACTGTAGGGTTTCAATTTATATACATTATAACATTAATCTTGTATTTGAACAGTTACACCTACTTGAGCCTCAACGTGGCAATATTTTTGTCTAACTTGTACTCTAATAATGTGGTCTAATTTGAAATGTTAGAATAAGAAATAAGACATCCTGTAATTCCAACACTGTCGAATAACCCACATACCGTTAGCTATACTGCAATATGTAGAAATGTGTCTGCATTATGCACAGAAATGAAAGAGCGAACAAAAAGTTTGATGTTACATTTTATTGAAATTATTAGACGCCATCTTGAATGATCTGATGTAATTCCGGTAAAATTCCTACTTCTCTTCTACTTCCTGCGGATTTAAAGGACAATTTTGTTTGTGCGCCCCCTGTCATTTCAAAGAATATCTAAACGGCGAACGCGTCAAGTATAAACGCCTCGTTCGTTTGGGGAGGTGCGCGCACAGTCAGCGGAGGCTCGCGAAGCGGAGCCAGGCGCGAGTATAAACGAGGCTTTACGAGTACACAGCCATCTCTCCTTCCCTTTCACACCTCTGGCCCTCACTGGTACACAGAGATCATAAACATGTACACAATTGTTCCTTTCCTTTAAATGTGTCCCAATACACACTCAGCAATCACCCACTCTCTTCATGTTTATGTGCATACACACCATTTGGCTGGGGTTCATTAAAAATTCAGTTTGTCCCATTAAAGATTCACCACAGCAGTGCTGTTACGTTTATCAGGCCTCTGCCAGTCGCCCTCCAGTGAGCAGCGAGGAATCATTCCAGGGCCCTGATAATACAGCAAGGCCACGATGCTGCAGCTGATCTGAGGGAGGTCAGAAAGAGCGAGAGAGATGTGGAGAGGCAGAAAGTGGTGAAGGTCCTAGCCTCTTTTTCCATTTAGAGCTACGGAAGGCTGTGCGCCTCAATTATTCAGCAGTGTTTCACGCGCCTCCTGACATCACCACTGCATGTTCGCAATGCCTGCGTCTCAGCCACAGGCTCCACGCTGCCCTGGATCACAACACTGACCACCATCACACACATGCTACAAGCAAGCATGCTATCATTAGTACTGTATGTTCAGTCAAACCACACATGGCCACAGAACTGTGTAGGAACATGTGGCATCAGAGTGGGTACAAATGAATTTTTTTTCTGAAAAATAATGAAAATGTGTTAAAAATACAACATTACATGTACATTAAATGTTTCATTATACCATATTCAAATTTATCATGTACAAACTAAAACAAACATTATTTGAAATTTAAACAATGTAAATCATTATTACAATGCAATTATTATTGATGTAGAGTCATACACTTGATAATGATTACAATGCAAATTATGTAATAAAGTATGTCAAGTTAATGTGACCCTATATGTACGTTATTAAAGGTCAGGTTTAAAATACAGGGTTCTTAGTTTAAAAAATTTTTTTTTAAGTCTACTGTTTTAATAATAATAAAATAGAGTAACACTTGATAGTGAGATTCAAGTAGTCAGCATGAAAACAAAATTTACTGTCTATTTTCTAAATGTATTTTATTGATCTTCTAGTGAAAGATTCATCCATGCACTTTAATTTTTTACAAATGTTTTGACCTTGTAATTTTTAATCAAAATGTCATAACTGTGAAAATACAGACTTCTGTCTAGTGACATCTGCAGGACTTCTCCAATCATTTAGTCCAGTTAAACCCATCCCATTCTTTCAATCATCTGCAAACTTGCTTTCAGATCTGCCTCTATCCAATTAAAGTGCCTTAGATTTAATGTACTTTAATGCATTAGAGATCATGAACTAACATGGAGCATTTATCAATCTAAACTTACATTTAACTCACGGTAATTTATACTGAAAATGTTACAAATCTATTAGTATGAATAGAAAATAACCTAGATTACTATAAAAGTACTGCTCATTTTTAGTTCATGACACTTCAACTGTTTCAAAGCAGAAGTAAAAGAAGATGGGGTGGTATGACATCAGAGCAACCAGAGGTAAGTTCACATTGTTTATCTTCAGTGCTCTACATTTACATAATGTTTACCTTTACATTTCATTGGACTAATCTAAATGTTATGCAAAACAGGTACTAAAGAAATTGAAGCATCACATTCAAATAAATTCAAGATAATGTGAAACTGAAATTAAATCTTAAACTACACTTATGAGAACATACGAATAAGAATCTGATAAGCCACTTGGAGCACTACCATTAAACAACAACCATTAGACTGCAGCACTCTCAACATTCAAGAGTGTACTGCACTCTATATACTATAAGGTATATATAAACAATGTTTGACTAACTAATTGCAGACTATTCTGGCCTTTGAAAGATGACTCACAGATGATAATAACTTATGTGTCCGTTAACAGGTTGGCATGTCGAGAGATCTCTCTGGGCTTTGATTAAGGCCAAGGGAATGGCGAGATTTCGCAGGAGGGGGCTTTGGCACTTGTTTGGGCCTCACCGGATGAATAGTTCTTTTGCTTTTTAATGCAGTGCCAGCCAGCATGATGAAGAGTTTGAAGAAAAACAGTTGCCAAGTTTCTTGAAAGCAAGCTTAAGAGAGTAGCCAAACTATGCTGATCTAATTACCTGATGTTTTTTGTCCAAGGATCTTTTAAATAAATCTGTTGTTTACTGGCCATCCATGGGGACCGTAGCATACACATACGCGCACAATGAAAACAGGATCTGTTGTAATTCAGCTTGAAGGTCTACAGACAGTACAATCATTTCTCCAGCTCTTGCGTCTACTCACACATTCATACAGTCTCACCTAAAACACCAACAAAGGGCGAAGGGAACTGCTTTTACATTAGCACACAGCGTCCACCCAAAATGTCACCGCAACAAGTCACTAGAATGAAACTCTATGTGCATATAGCTGTTAATGGATTTCAGTCTGTGTGAAAAGTTCGCACAAAGTTAATGCAATTAATGTGTTATCATGAGCAGTCTTCGCTGCCACCTCCGAGTAATCATGCCCATGTCTAGCTGACAATCCAAGTCATTTAATTAAAATCCATTTCATTTAATTCAACCCAAGACAGTCCAACCTGATACCGTAAGAGGACAGGTACACAAAGTGTCCATTCCCCGAAATAGATCCAGTGCTTTTGTTTGCGTTGCAGCAGAAACAGTAACTGGGGCTCATATATCCTGACCATCTTCACCAACAGCATAATTAGCACTGATGATACTGACAGTGATTAGTGACTCAACTGAGATGGAGAAAAAATGAACGAAAGAAGCAGCATCAACAGGTTCACTGCATTAGCGTTACGCATTGGAGATCAGAGCACAGAGAGACAAATTATCAATATTGTTGAGTCTGCTTGATGCAGAATGGATGGACTAATACAATTATATCTCTGTGCTTCCTGTTAAGCATTTGTGGTAAGTTAAGATACTTTAAGTTAGCATGTGCTCAGTCAGAGCAGTGTCTGCCATTCAAAAAATGGGAATTAGTCATAATGTGACCAGGTCTGATAGTATGCTATATCACAAATAATGCAGATCTGATCAAAGAGAGAGACCCTAGTTTATTGGGGATGAAGATTTGTGAACATACTAGGAAGACAATAGACAGGCAGCAAAAGCAAAGTCTTACCTCGTGCTGACAGCTTTTTTGTGTTGATGATCTTGGCAGCATATTCCTGGCCGGTTGATTTCTTTACACATCTCCGAACAACAGAAAAGGCACCCCTGTTAGAAAGAAACGGCAATGCATGTCAATAATAACACAATCAAGCAAGCCTGAAATTTAAGCCAAAAACATTAAATAATGTTAATGTTACACATGAAGTTAAGAGCGTGCAACAGTGCCCATCCATATTTTAGTAGCACTGGTTCTAGACAAAGTTTTGACATTTCCCATTTTTCCAAAAGTCTTTGATTAGGGCAGCTACGAAGTGAATCACACTGCAAATGACATAATTGAATTAAAAATGATAGATAAATATATAACTTTTGATTAAAAGGCATTGATTATATACATATAGAAACAATACATTTCATGCATTATTAGACTACTATTATTTGCTTAGATTCTCTGATTGGTGGAGATTTCTCTGCAAAATCCTGGGTAATGTAGTTTTTCATCAGGATTTCCACTGCTGAACATGGTTATTTAAAAAATAAGCTGAAACAATGTCAAGTCAAGTCACCTTTATTTATATAGCACTTTTAACAATACAGATTGTGTCAAAGCAGCTTTACGGTATTAAATAGGAAAATAGTGTGTCAATAAGGGCTGATGACTTCAACCAAAGTATATACCACTGATTAACAACCACATAGCTCACAAAAGGTGTGTCTTCAAAGGTTTATAAGATCATTCAGAATCAATTATGAGGTTTAAAATGATTTTTACTTCCAGAATCCCACTGTTGCATTCTATCGGATGGAATATCAGGGAAAAAAAATGCAACAACAACAATTCACTGGCACTAAAAATTCTGCATTAAATGTGCTACATAAAATAAGCTATGTCATTTTTCTGCATTGCATTGTATTGCAAGAATCTTTAAAATGATTAATTAGAGACTAATGACTGCTCAATAAGGACATGTGATGTGTGCGTGTAAGATCATTAAAGCTGTTTCAAATGATTTACGCCCAAAACATACTTGCAAAAATGCCATCTCTGCTCACAGGCAACTATCGTGAGCTGTGACGTGGATGGCAGAAAACATGGAAAATAAATATGTCCATTTCAGGCTTTTAAGAGCTCTCTGAAAATGATGCAGGGGCTGCTAAAACATCTACTACACTATACTGAAATATTTACTATTTAAATGCTGGCTCAAAAAATGTACTCAGAGCACACATCTACTTTTGAATGGAGAACGACGCTTTTTGGCAGCAGAATGGTGCAGGTATGGTATCTAACAGCAGGGGCTAAATGAAACAGGCTAACCAGTTAAACCCTTACCAATTATGGTGCGTTCACCCTGACAGCGTTTAAATCGTGGAAAGCTGTGGAGTCGCTGTGCTGTTCGTTTTTAAGTAAGCTCTGTTCAGTGTAGTCGCTTTGCTATAAGTTGCTGTCACTCAAGACAAAAATTGCTGTCAGTGTGAGCACCCCTTTAGCTCAGAAAAACAGATAGCCCAGGCCCAAACTTACACCACCGGCACAGAGACGCCTCCAACTTGTCTGATTGGCTAGCATGTACAGACATGTAAAAATAAGTTTTTCTGTTTACAGATACAAATGTGTTTTCTCAGCACACCGATTACAGTGATATATGTCAGACAAAGTATTAAAAAAAAACTAGCAAAAAAACGTAGATTTATTAACAGTTATGTGCCACAACATCAAATCAAATGCTAAATTGTACATTTCACAAACATAACAACAATAAGGCATTTACTACATTATTACATTACTGCTTCATTCATTGTGTGTCAATGTTTTTGTCAGCTGTTCAACTACTGTCAACGAAAGATACCGACCAACTAAAGATGGTGTGACATATGATACTCAGAAATACTGATGGGAAATCTGAATCATTTCCACTGATCAGTTTTTTTTTCTAAGTTTGTGTAGAAGAACAGGTTCAAAAAGCGATTCAGTGGGACTTGCACTCCAACATATCTGACTTTCTTTTTCTTAAATAAAGTTTTATTTACTGTATTTATTACGTTATTATTAGCTATTTCCAAAACCCATCTCTATCTTAAACATGTACACAATACTGTTGTACAGTCTAATTGTAAACATTTCCAGTATGTTTACTTTCTAAGATCTCTGCTATTCTGCTATTAAAGCAATCTGCATGCAAAGTAAATACAAAGGCTTTTACTTCAACCTCACTCATCGGTTTGGCTCAATGTGATAAGTTGACTCAAAAACCTCTCAAACAGATTCAAAACAATTCATGAACAAATCTTATGGGTTTTGTATACAGGTTTGTATAAATAGTTCATTACAACAATACCTCTAAATGGAACAACTGATTGACAAATTACACTGTGCTAATTCACTTCTTTCATATTTGTGTTGATCTTTCTGGAGGCTAGTCAACAACTGATCATTTCAAGAGGTACCGTTAGGGAAAAAAACGCGATTCAGTAGATCTTTGTCATCACGTGGTCCCCAAAACGTCAGACGTGGCTTAGGCTATTACATGTTATAAAATGTTTCAATAATGTCATATGTAGGTACAATATTTTTTACTAAAATTTTATTTAGTGTTTATTTACTAAGGTACCATTGCTGCTATTTATTAAAGTCATTCCTTTGTCTTTAAACATATTTCCTGTACATTTTATTTGTAACATCTCTCCTGTTCGGCTATTAAAGTAATTCGCACGAGTCTAGAATCACTTAAAAAGATTCAATTCGATTCGCGAAGAATCGTTCAGCTAGTTCATCAAAACGATCCGACTCAACAGAACGATTCATCCATGAATCGGGCAACGCTAATTCACTTCCTTCATTTCATGTTGATGTTTTTGACGGCTGGACAACAACTGTCAATAAACGTAACAGACCGCCCAATGACGGTGCGATATATGATGGCCAAAACAGCAGCATTTTCCCGTAACTATCGTTACA
>JAUZSZ010000083.1:10419812-10432595 GCA_034780575.1 Labeobarbus marequensis
TGTTTTCAGGGCTGGTTCTCACAGAACACGTTCCATTGGACCTCTTGATCTTATTTTATTTTATTTTGCTTTATTTTATGGCGACTTTGGAACCCCCTATCCACCTTTTTCTTCAACGCGGAAGTAAGCCTATGGGTGAGACTTCCGGTTCATTAGCTGCTATCGGTAAATAGCGAGGAGAATAACAACGTGCAGTAAACAGTAAAACTGCACTACAAACTAGTGTGTTCATAATTAAGATAATACATTAAAATAATATGATAAGACACACCATTTACAATATCAAGCAGCAAAACAAACTGTTTTGTACAGCTAAAAATAGCTAGGCATGGATGAGACCGGAAGCTAAGCCCATAGAATTTACAAAAGGCCGAGCCCATTTTTACAGCAAGAAAAATGTGGATAGTTGAGAGGAATTCACTACTGTGCACATATCACTGTAGTAAAACCAATGTATAGGGCAGTTTCTCAGACGGAAGGCTGCATCCTCCAGAGGTCGCATTTGTAGGCTGCATACATTATCAAGCCTGGTTTATTTCAGTTAACTGAGCATTACATTCGCGAATCGAATCATAAGCATATTGCAACAATTTACGCATAACTAAGAATAATGGTCAAATTTATAACTGTAAATATTCTAAAATAAGATGACCTTTATGATGCATACAGTCTACAAATGCAATCTCTGGAGGACGCAGCCATCTGTTTGAGAAACGGCCTAGCTGTACAAGTGCATTTGTTGCTGCTGTAAAACAATCCGCCCTTACCAAACATATAGACACTCAGAACAGACATTTGGGAGGAGGTGCAGTAGCCCCTCACTGCAGAGCAAAGATCCAGGGGCCGGGGTTGGATCCACATCTAGGAGGTGGATATGGGTGGGTTTAGGGATCAGGGGGTGGAGTCAGGTAGGTTTAGGTATATGTAAGGTGGGAGGAGTTGCACCTAGATCCAACCACGCCTCCTGGATCTTGTGTTCTGCAGTGAGGACCATCTCAGGAGGTGGGGGGGGGGGGCACAGAAGATATTAGCCTTATTAGAAGTCAGTGTACTATCAGAATGATTTTGAAACTGATATTTAAAGTTTTTTTTTTCAACTTTTAAATGTCTCAAGATTTCGCGGCTTACGCGTTCTATTCCATTCGTAGACGCCAAATCTCGCGGGTTTTTTACTTTACATTCTACTATGCTGTTGTTTTTCACAGAAACGTGATAGATGGGCATCATTGACTTTTTAAAAATGCGCGTCTTGTTTTAAAATGAAAGAACGCATTCTATGTGAACGGCCCCTTTAAGCTTCCTGTTTCAAGTCAGACGCTCTACTTAATTCCGCAGAATTCTTTGACAAGGCACAGATGGCACACTTCAACTTACAGCGATAACATGACATTCTGTAGCCATCATTTTTCATAAGAAACTCTTGAAGGTGTTTCTAGACAGCATACATCTCTGAGCAGGAATTGAGACGACTGAGACATTGGGTCAGCATAACTAATCCTTCATTCAATTATGACTGACAATGGGTTACTCACTCTTAATGGAAGACCGAGTGATCCAAGTCCTGCTTTATCATCAGAACTACATTAGCATCTAAGCTGAGATGTTGCCTTCTTAGTTTCCATTTGCAATAGCAATACTAGTTAAATATTAAACCATTGAACACAGACCCGTTATCTTTAAGCAAGCGAATGACATATAACCCTGAAACAATAGACAGCTCTGTACCTGTTTCACCTTCAACTCTGAATGAGGCTTATGCAACCTAATGTAATATACATATGCGTCATGGCCTCACTGTAAGCAGCAAAACAGCCTGAGGTTTCATTTTTTAGATGTTAAAGCCAGAAGTAAAAGTGGTATGATGCTTTGTGGACAATATAACAAAGAAATGAAGAGTGAAGTTGCATTTCATACTAAGACTTTGGTAAATGAGAGGAATACAATTGAATGCTTAATGGGTTTAATTCTTGTCCTCTCTAAAAGCGCGTTTATCTGTAGAGACTAGTACACAGTACACAATATGACAGGAAAGGAACCTCAAAACTTTTGTTTCTTTTCAATAAATAATAAGACGAGGAATGTAAACGTGTTTTTGGGATTATGATTGGGTTGTCAGCAAAAAAGTGCAATGAAGAGTGATTAAACTCTTCTTTAATTGACGTAAAGTTAGATTTTTACCCTGTTTGCACAGGGTTTGTGTGTGGCAGCCTTTGGGATGATCATTCAAGTGGAGGATACGTGTGTTTACTCTTGAGGTGAAGCGGTATTCATACTGGCCAAGGTTTGCTCTTTGCAGGACTGTTGTCGATCTCCATGTCCATTTCTACAAAGTCAGCAGGGCCTTCATCATTACCCTGTGAGCTGGAGTCTCTGTCTGTTGTTTGCTGGTCATTTCTTCTCCTCCCAAGGCAAAGGCTGGTTTTGGCTGAACGCACCAGTCCAAGAAACAGAGCTCCGACTCCCATCCCAGCTGCGCAGGAGTAAAAGGCTGATCCGTAATTGTCAGTCTTGTCTACCAGAAAACCTGAAACAAAAAACACAAGATAACCTCCATAAATGTGTGTGGGAGGCAAATTTTTAGGTTCATAACAATTTCTGGAGGAAGTATGAATGGTTGGCAAGTGTATTTCAAATCGAAATCCAGATTCATGGGGGTCACTGAAACATTTGAAAGAAAAAAATCTTACAAAATGTATTTTTAGTGCTATCAAAGTTAAGATGCACTTAAGATATTAATGAAATGTGTTTAACGTGATTTTTTACTTTCTCATTCAATCAAATGTTGATACATTTCTAAAAAGTGGTCTAAAATATTTGAATACTTTTCACATTAGAAGTACACTATGAAAAATATTTAATGAGAAATGTAATATTTATTTAATATGTTGTCTACTTAAAATGTAATTGAGTAAATAATTTAATAAAGTTTGATAATGTTTGATACCTTTTTTAAGTAGTATATTTTTCTGACATATTATAAATTAAATTTTATGCTTGAAAATATGTGGCTAGATCATATTTGTTAGTCATATGCTGCCATCACAATAAAAAGTAAATATTTTCCTGATCAACAGCTATTCATATTTCAATAAGTAGCTTTTCACAGTAGTACAATGACAATGTGAAAAATGTCATATTAATTTCATTATTTGTACTTTCATTTAATAATATGAATTATATACATAAAATGTAATTTAATATTTCTTTGGGGGATTTTTTTTTTATTTCTCTCACACAATATAAATGGCTTTTATGCATTAAAATATACAGCTGCTTTTGTATTTTAGTAAAGGGGTCCCTTACAGAATATCTGAATGTCTTTTAAAAACCCCTGTTCTAGCCGGTTGCCAGATCATAATGTTTTCTAAGGTGTGTTCAGAGTGGTTTGTATTCAGGTTAGTTTACAGAGGCTGCTTTTACCTCCTAAAGGTGGACCGGCCAGTCCTGCAAAACTCTGGATACAGACATAGACTCCAACAGCCGATGACATTCTCTGAATGCCGATCACGTCATCTTCAGCCAGCATTGGGATGTGACTGGAGGCCACGGTGCCCAGCAGGAAGCCATAGAAACAGGAGCAGGACATGAGCCCCCAGAACTCAGTGACAAAGGTGAAGACGACCAGCACCGGACACAGCAGCACCGTGCAAATCAGCAGAATGTAGATTTTTCGGATGGGCCTGCGATTGAGCACCCAACCCATGGACAGACGACCTAGAATCTCAGCCACAGCCATGGCCAAGAGCATGTAGGTGGCGCGGTCACGTGACACTCCTCGGCTCACGCTCAACTCAATGACGTAGAGCTGAGGAGCGAAGAAGCCCAGGGTGGCGAACAGGCCGAACAGTGCATAGCAGTTGAAGCTGGCGTCTCTGAGCACGGAGAAGTCCAACAACTTGGGCCTAGAGACGCTTGAGTCTTCTTGTTCCTTTTTGAGTGGGGTCTCAGGCAGCACTGGTGGCTCGTTTTCTTCTTCTTCCTTTTCCTTAAGTGCTTTTTTCTCCTGTTCCGTAGATTCCTGCCCCTCAGACAGGTTGATCTGGGAAGAGGTGACAGACTGGACCCCTGAGTCCACAGAGCCGAAAGAGGTATGTGTGAATTCATTCGCCAGCTCATATTTGGATTCAGGTTCTTTAAGGGGGGATGTGGAACCCTCCGGGGTGGCGGGTTTGGGTTTAATGACTATTGGCTTTAGCAGAGCCCCACAGACAATAATTGAGGCCTGCATAACCCCAATCACGATCAAGCAGTTACGCCAGCCGATCTGCTCCTTCAGCACATTCATAGCTGCAGTGTGAATTCAAATGAAATGAATTACAGAAAGACCAGTTTTTCAACATGTCTGAAAAACATTAGGCTTCCTGTGAAAAGCAATAGTCTTTTATGGCTATGTAAATATATTTGACTTCCAAATAGACTTTTATCATGTTATGTTCATGATTAGCTAATATATAACATTCAAAACAAGTCTGCCTGTGCGTTAAAAGGGCTGGTTCGCCCACAAATTAATAGTATATCATCATTTGCTCACCCTCATGTTGTTTCAAACCTGTATGACTGTCTTTAAGCTGTTTCAATGAAAGTCAATGGGGTCCAATACGGTTTTCGATAAAAACATATGAAACATTTTTCAAAGTATCATGTTTTGTGGTATGCAGAAGAATGAATGACATGAGGGTGAGAAAATGATGCAATTTCCATTTTGCGTGAACTATCCAGATGAGTATGTTGCACAGCTCTGGCGATCATACCTGGTGCAAGTGCTAGCAGGGAGAAGCATTCTCCTGTGGAGGCTATGGATGTGACGAGGGAACGGCGCTTGCTGAAGTACTGCGACAAGATGGTAACTGTAGGCAGGAAGGTAAGGCAGTAACCCAGGCCTGTAAATAAACAGCAAAGAGGGAGATGACAGCCACTGGTCCCTTCAACACAAGGGGCTCAGGTCAGTCTGAGGGGCCGTGCTCAAAGCACACCAAGAACCAGGCCGCTCTCTTCCGTAGCACAAACTGGACAAAGGGCTGAAAGAAAACTGTATTTAAAAGAGACAAAAAAGAGACAAGAAGAAACAAAGATCGGCAAGGTTAGGATCAGCTAATGATGGTGGGGACGGATTGTTTTGATATTTGGGGAAAGCTAACAGTGCATCTTTTGAGAAATCTGAAAAACAAAATGATTATGTGGTCAAATTGAGTGTCAATTTAAAATTGAGCAATTGAGAGCATTTATTATTTTTAAAATCAGTTTTTTAACAATAAATGAAAAAGGAATTCTCCATGTGTCGATTGGACGGCTTGAGTGTGAATAAATTATTCAATAAAAATTAAATCTTCAAACATATTGTGTTATATTAAGGTATTTAGAATGTGCATTATGAGATATATTTTAATGAATTAATGTCTGTATATAATTGACAGCTTTCTTAAAAGAAGGAAGTTTGAAATAAGCCAAGATAACTTTTGGATAATGTGTTTGAATCCTGCAACTGTATGTCAACACATGAAAACAATCCACCCAAAAACACTATCATACATACATCCTGTTATGTAAGGGTGTGTGTTAATAAAGCTAGTGTACAAGTCATACACCAGTCACAGCACTACTTGAATTCCCTCGCTGTCTTTAAAAAAAATAAGTGAATAGAAGAGAGCATCATGTTTACTTGGGACAAATAAGTAATCATAAAGTAATGAAACAGAAAAAAAAATAAATATGGATAATGACAGAATCCATGTCTAGTATTTATATGACAGAAATTATTCTACTGTTCGTAAGTTTGAGCTTGGTAAGATTTATAAATCTTTTTGAAAGAAGTCTCTTATGCTCACCAAGGCTGCAGTTATTTGATCAAAAATACTGTAAAAGAGCAATATTGTGAAATATTATCACAAATTAAAATAACTGTTTTCTATTTGAATACATTTTTGTGTCCATTTTTCAGGATTCTTTGAATAGAAAGTTCAAAAGAACAGCATTTATTTGAAATAGAACTTTGACCAGATTCTAAGAGCTATGTAAAACAGAAGAAAGACTGCTATGCTATGCATAGAAAATCTGCTCCTTCTTCAATATAAAAATTCAATATTAATCAGTTTTCAAAATATCATCCCATGCCACCCTGAGGAAAAATGTTTTCAGTTACACAATGCACTTGCAATAAAAAAAGCAAGTACTGAATAAATTCAGCAGTCATTTACCTTACGTATTTTGTCATATGTGACCATGGACCACAAAACCAGTCATAAGTGTCAATTTTTCGAAATCGAGATTTATACATTATCTGAAAGCTGAATAAATAAGCTTTTGATTGATGTATGGTTTGTTAGAATAAGACAATATTTGGCCGAGATACAACTATTTGAAAATCTGGAATACGAGGGTGCAAAAAATCTAAATTAAAGTTGTCCAAATGAAGTTCTTAGCAATGCATATTACTAATCAAAAAGTAAGTATTGATATATTTACGGTAGGAAATTCACTAAATTTCTTCATGGAACATGATCTTTACTTAGTATCCTAATGATTTTTGGCATAAAAGAAAAATTGATCATTTTGACCCATAGAATGTATTTTTGGCTATTACTACAAATATACCCCAGCGACTTAAGAATGGTTTTGTGGTCCAGGGTCACATATGACAATACGGGACAAAACATGTATCACAAATATAAACTCACACTCCAACTGGATTTACCTGCAACGATTCCCATGGTAATGTACATCTCAATGATGGAGTTGGTTAGGGCTGTTGTAATTGTACCCAGGCTGATCAGGAGTCCTCCGAACATGACGACCGGCCGATAGCCAAAACGGTTACTCATCACTGTGGAAAGAGGAGCTGTGGGAAAGAAGGTGCCAATCATAAACACTTACAATAACACTCAAACACGGAACAGCTGTGACATATTTGCAGTCTTGCAGCTCAAATTCAATTACAAACACAGTGAATCTATGCACTTTCTTTTCAAATCAAATCAAATCACTTTTATTGTCACATCACCACAGCACACGTGCCTTGGTGAGTGAAACTCTTGAAATTCTTTTCACAACTGTCCTAAACTATCCATTAATGGTGGATTCATTTTTGCAGCAAAGGCATGAAGACAGTATCACTAGCAAGTTTTGCTTGGCTTAGTCACTTTCTGTCTGAGCCATTTGAGTGACTGCCCCTGTTTGAACAAGAATGATTCTTTGAAACCCTCTCAGCTGGAAAAATGTGAATCCATCCATTGAGTCATGTAACGGTGGGGCTGCTTTGTCACTGAGCAAAGTGAGTGAATCTCTAGTCAGCCATCACAACAGCCGGCAGTCCTTACACAGCACAATTCAGCACATGCACTAAACGGGGCATTGCTCGCTCTCAGCAAAATGTCAATATGAAAAGATGAGCTTGGGAAACAGAATCAGTTTGACAGGTTCACATTGAAGGAACTTGGTATCTTTTTTATGCATAATTTAAAGAGATAGTTGCCACACCTCTCACCATTATTTCATTTGTGAGACATTAAAAAGAAGATATTTTGAAGAATGTTGGTAACCAAACAGGTTTGGTGTCCGTTGACTTTGACTGAATGGACCAAAAAAGACATTTCTCAAAATATCCTCTTTTGGAGTGACATGAGGGTGAGAAAATTATGGCAAAAATTTCACTTTTATAGGTCAACTATCCCCTTGAGGCTACATGGAAATGACAGATCTGATGACACAGCTTGTTTCTTAATTTTATACTTTGTACCCGCCCCGCCTTTTGGGATATGCCCGGTCTTTTTATAATGACCTATTTTTGCCTTCAACTTCCCTGAACTAAAACTGAGTTGTGTGTTTGGTGTGGCTTTGAAGTTGTGGTCGCTGTAGATTAAAACCTGCACTGATAATGATGGAACAAACTTAAAAATAGTATACAAAGGCCTGTACAGATGATAGTAAAAGCAAAAGCCAGTAATTAAAAATTGATTTAGGTTTGCAAAACTAGAGTAACCTGCAAAAACATTCACCAGACAACATTCTTAAATTTTCTGCAATACCATACAGTATTTTTCTCTTGTATAAACCCCATTCATATTGTGTAAACACTGTGAGGTACACCAAGTACTATCATATTGTATCTTTAAACGTCTAAACTGAATTACCTGTGAAGGCCATGACAAAGACACAGATGGAGACGACCCACGACACTCTGCTGTTGGTTTCATTAAAGTCTGTCATGAGGTCCTGGAGGAATATCCCAAAAATCTTGATAATGCCATAGGTGAAAACCTCCACAAAGAAGAAGGCTGCAGCCACCAGCCAACCCCAGCCTCCATCTGGCACCTCATCGTACACGTTGGGGCTTGTGCAGCCCTTCAGAGCAGACATTATTCCTGTCATGATGCACACTGGCGTTTCTGTAAATGTAAGCAAAGTTACAGTACAGACCGTTTTAGGTATGATGTAATTTCCACACCGGCTTTGATGGAGTGCCCTTGTTCAACTCAACAGCAGGCTGTGTTTGCAAGCCGCTCATGTCTTTAATTGGCTCTGTCTCCTGGATTATTTTACCTTTCAAGGTGCTACAACTCAGTTTGCATAAAACATTTATGTTCAGGCATCTGAACTCTTCATATAAATATATATTAATATGCACATTAATATACATATTAATGTATATTTTACTTTCACAAGATAGTAGTGTCTATATACACTAATACACTTTTCAAGACGTGGACTGTTTTAACTAGTGCTGTCAAACGATTAATCACATCCAAAATAAAAAGTTTTTGTTTACATAATATATGTATGTGTACTGGATATATAAATATACACACACACACACACAGTATATATTTAGAAAATATGTACATGTTAATATTTTTATAAATGTATATCATATTTTATATTATATATATAAATATATTTAATATATGAACATAACATATTTTTCTTAAATATATACATGCACGTGTCTGTATTTATATAATTTATGTAAACACATATATTGTGTAAACAAAAACTTTTATTTTGGATGCGATTAATCACGATTAATCGTTTGACAGCACTAGTTTTAACTGTCAAGACACAATATATAATGTATAGGCACTGTTATAAGCCAAAAAATGACCTAGCTGACTATCATATCACGGGCAAGAATAGTAAGTCGCAATAAGTAACTTTATCAGGGCATGTCCTCAGACGCAGTGCAGCAGGACTGAACCGCGCGTGCTCAGTTACTCCAGCGACTCACATTACTGTCTGTGAAAACAGATTACTCGAAAACGTGAATCACATACCCCCTAACTTTTTTAAAATAAATAAAAAATTTAAAAATAAAATAAAAAATAAATAAAAAATTTATTAAAATAAATAAATAAATAAGAAATGACATCTTAACGCCTATGTCTTCACTAGATAAACGTGGCAGTCACGTGCGCCACAAATACAATATAGTTTGAGTATAAATCCTTTTAACTTACTGAAACGTTGAAGAAACTGAGGAAAACTCGGGGTACTGAAAGAAAACGAAACTCTAGAGCGCTAGCAGGCTTCTCTGTTGAAGAACATCGCTCTGAGCATCAGTCACTTCTGAGGAGAAAGACGACCCGGCTCAAATATATCGTTTCTAGCTTATGTTTGACTTCATTAACAATGTGTAAACATTGAAATTATAACTAGATCAAGTACTATGTGCCAGCTCTCTGTCTCTGTTTCCTCTTACTGAAGCTTGGCAGATTTTATACCGGCTGGAGCCGGTCTTCAGGCGCGCGCGCGCGCGCGCGCGACAGCTGTACTACAGAGAGTCGGGAGCGCGCTGGGAACCGAGCTCAAATCTCACCTGTCTGTGTTTACACAGGACAAACATACGAAGAGCTCGTTTGCAAAAACAGATAAATCATGTGGTTGTTTGTTTTTTGATCCTGCATTCCCGTTATCATCAATCAAACTGCAGTTGGGTTGTTTGGATGAAATAATATTACTATAAAATAATACAGCTAACTAACACAATAAAAACATGATAACAGTAAAAAAAATATATGATTTATGAAGCTTAATAAAAATGGAGTTATCTGTTTTTGCAAATAAACTCTTCATATCCTGCTGGAGACTATGTGAGGAGTCAACATGTCACAGCAGATTGTGTTATTTAATCGCGGCCTCACTTAACCTGTGTTCTGTGGAAACACACGTATTTCATAAATAGTTTAGTTACTGATACGATCACAGCAGCGCCTCTGCGAGGGCGCGAGCGCCTCGTGCACGCGCAGCATGACTGGAGCCTCTGCCGGATGAAACAGGTTTATTCCAGTTCTGCCTCCAGCGCGAGCTGCCTCCTGAAGATTCCGCTGTCAGCCGGCCTTTACTGACACCTTCTAAACATAAAGAGAACATCGACGTTCTGTGACACTCCTTCGAACCGAACTCTTAACGTTCTTCTTGTTGTTTTTTGTTTTGCCGGCGGTGACGTCACTCGCGTTTCCACAGACACGCTGCTGACGTCACGCGCGTGAAGCGGCAGAACCGCGGGAAACTTTTAGCGGTAGTAAAGTAAACCTTGCTCTCCTAATTCGTGAATAGCTGTATATCTGTAACCCGCAAAGCTATTTGAAAAACTACTACCCGCATTTAAAACAAGCTTAGTGCTGTTGCGCAAACATAAAAGATACTGATAACTTCAAAAAGTTCAGGGAGGGACACACACTGTGTGGTTGTATTTTACGTTTTGCATCTAATTTAATATACATATTTTTGCAGTAAAATTGATATTATCAGCACAACTTTAAGTAAACAGTTAATTGACAAATTACACAATTTCGTAGTCTACAATTCCAAAAGCTTCAAATTCGTGTAAAATCTGATAATTATATTCTCTAGCGTGATTGAGATGATCCAAAGAGCATCTTGAGCTTCGATGGAGGAACATTGACCGTCTGTACAAATAATTCACAAATTTAATCTGATTAGTGATTTGAATAGTGATTTAGAAATGGTGCAGAATCTGAAATATTTCTTTCTCGTTTTACATCATAATGTTTCTTTTATCTTCAAAACCCTTACAATTTCTGCTTGCTTCCAGTTAAAAAGTTAAATGATCTTTTGAATCCCCGAGGTTTTCTAAATCATTTCTCTTTGCCAGTGGTCAGATTATGCATTTATCTTTACAGAGGACTGTCATTTATGGTGAGAGATAAGTAACCTAACTGTTACCTAAGAATGTCTTGTGTCACTGTCTTTCATAGTGGAGAGTGCTTGTGTTGTGATCAGCACACAAAGCAAAGCAGCATTGTTTATATCTGGTTTCTTATCTACAGTTGCCATAGATTAATAGGGTGTATCTCAAACTTTTTTATGAGTGTACTGGACACTTTTCACATTAGTTGACTTGTCCAATATTCAGCCACCTCAAGAATTATCCTCGCTTGTTCTTTAGGGAAACATTTTCCATATGTCAAAATATACAAATATTTATGGCATAGGCCACTCAGATATTTTAAACAGACCCTCTGGCATTAGATCAAGTCAAGTTTTCTTAACTCCTGTTTGAGAAACACTCAAGTAGAGTTTAAGTAAATTAACCACTTTGAGATTATCATAGAAACCTTAGCAGGATTAATTATTATCATCAAAATATGCTGTTACACACTAGAGTTCACCATAACAAGAGTTCATATGATCATTATATGCTGACTTACAATGTCTGGTTAAATTATAGCACTGTGTACCTTCAGACCCAACAAACAAGGTCACAGTGCAACACTGCTGTGTGTACTCCTCACAATGAAATGCTGACCATCATGCCATTTTAACTTTACTACAATGTGAAAGCAAAGGTGAAAGTATAGCACTGAGTTAAAGCACATCTAAATACATGACTGTTAAACACACTGGTCTGATTCATCGATAACGGGTAGATTGATAATGGATTACTTAAAATGTCCTTGTAAAGAAACTTGGGAGTTACTGTTTAAGAGTTATTATTATCATTTCAGTAACTTACAGAAGATGTATCACAGGCATTTGTGTCTATGCCAAACCCTGTAAATATAAGCACCAGACATCAGTCAGTTTGTAGTGGGATGTTGTTCAGTACCTTGGACAGCTCATTTATCACACACACCAGGGCCATTTTTGATATTCAGATGTTCTTATGCAAATACTTGATGATAGGAATGCCTAAAAACTCTAGCGTGTATTTGTTTTAGCACTTTTAGGTAAATCGTGGCCTAATGAGTAGAGAGTCGGACTTGTAATCAAAGGTCGTAGGTTCGAGTCTCGGTTTCGGCAGGAATTGTTGGTGGGGGCACTGAATAATCAGTGCTCTCTCCTTCTTCAATACCACGATTGAGGTGAGACCCTTGAGCAAGGCACCGAACCCCCAAGTGCTTCCCAGGCAAAGCAGCATTGGCTGCCCTCTGCTGTGTGTGTGTGTGCGCGCGCACTTGGATGGGTTAAATGTAGACCACAATCTGCTTTTTTATCACGGGGGCTTCAAAAGGTTCCAGATATTAAAGGCCCTTCTTCAGGTATTAGTGACTCTATGGCCCTGTCCCAAATGGAACACTTCATGTGCACTTTCGGTCTTGTGGACTTACAATGGCCGCCGCGTGCGCGTGTCCGTTAAGTCCACAAGACCGTAGGTATGAATCGTCATTTTAGCGTTCAAAGGGGTGCTCGCGAGCGCCCCCTTGCGGCCGTTATGCGCCCTCGATCCGCACTTCTACCGAGCCCGCACTGGGGTGAGCTCCGCAGCAGACTTCTACCCGACAGTCAAAGCGGCATTACGTCACGAAAGTGCGGACTCAGAGGAAGACCGTG
>JAUZSZ010000083.1:10432695-10443498 GCA_034780575.1 Labeobarbus marequensis
GTTTTAGGTATGATGTAATTTCCACACTGGCTTTGATGATGTGCCCTTGCCAACTCAACAGTGGGCTGTGTTTGCAAGCCGTCTTTAATCGGCTGTGTCTCCTGGATTATTTTACCTTTCAAGGTGCTAAAACTCAGTTTGCATAAAACATTTGTTATGTAACCACTGCTTAGATATTAGAGAAAAATGGGAGTGCCAGAGCCAAGCAACAATTATTTCAAATTATATATATATATAGAATTTCGCCTTAATGGAAAAAAGAACCTATTTTCTGGCATTAAAGTGAAATTACTGAACCTACACATAGGAACCTGATGAAAATGCTAATTTTAGCAGAAAATTTCAAATAGCACTTGGCATCTGAACTCTTCATATAAATATATATTAATATACACATTAATATACATATTAACGTATATTTTACTTTCACAAAATAGTAGTGTCTAATAAATTTCTCAAGGCATGGACTGTTTTAACTAGTGCTGTCAAACGATTAATCACGATTAATCGCATCCAAAATAAAAGTTTTTGTTTACATAATATAAGTATGTGTACTATGTTTATTTATTATGGATATATAAATACAAACACGTTCAGTATACATTTTGAAAATATTTACGTTAATATTTTTATAAATTTATATCATTATATTTTATATTATATATAAATATATTTAATGTGTGAGCATAACATATTTTTCTTAAATATATACGTGTGTGTTTGTATTTATATATACAAAATAAATAAACACAGCAAACACTCATATAGTGTGTAAAACTTTTATTATGGATGCGATTAATCGCGATTAATCGTTTGACAGCACTAGTTTTAACTATCAAGACACAAGTATAGGCACTGTTATAAGCCCAAAAATGGCCTAGCTGACTATCATATCATAGGCAATATAATAAGTCTCAATAAGTAACTTTATCAGGGCATCGGTCTTCAGACGCAGTGCAGCAGGACATGACAGCATGCTCAATTACTCCAGAGACTCACATTAAAACAGATTACTTCAAAACGTGAAGCACATACCCCGTAACCTTTTTACTTATTTATTTTTATTTTTTTACCGCAATTACAATGAATAAATAAATAAATAAGAAATGACCCCTTAATGTCTGTATCTTCACTAGTTAAACCTGGCAGTCACGTGCGCCACAAATACAATATAGTTGAGTATAAATAGCTTTAACTTACCGAAACGGTTGAAGAAACTGAGGAAAACTCGGGGAGTTGAGGAAAACAGAAATCAAGAGAGCTAACTTAGCAGGCTTCTCTGTTGAAGTGTTCACCGGAGAACATCTCTCTGAGCATCAGTCACTTCTGAGGAGAAAGACAACGAGTGAAGAAGACCCGGCTCAGATATATCCTTTCTAGCTTATGTTTGACTTCATTAACAATTTGTAAACACTGAAATTATAACTAGATCAAGTACTATGTGCCGGCTCTCTGTCTCTGTTTCCTCTTACTGAAGCTTGGCAGATTTTGTACCGGCTGGAGCCGGTCTTCAGGCGCGCGCGCGCGAGTCGGGAGCGCGCTGGGAACTGAGCTCAAATCTCACCTGTCTGTGTTTACACAAGACAAAACACACGAAGAGCTCGTTCGCAAAACCAAATAAATCATGTGGTTGTCTTTTTGTTTGTTTTTTATCCTGCATTCCAGTTATCATCAATCAAACTGCAGCTGGGTTGTTTTAAAGAAATAATATTAACTAAAAAACAATACAGCTAACCAACGCAATAAAAACATGAGAACACAGTAAAAAAAAAAAAAAAAAAAAAGATTTATGAAGCTTAATAAAAATGGAGTTATCTGTTTTTTGCAAACAAACTCTTCATATCCTGCTGGAGACTATCTGAGGAGTCAACATGTCACAGCGGACTGTGTTATTTAACATCACATCACTTAGCCTGTGTTCTGTTGAAATACGCGTATTTCATAAATAGTTTAGTTACTGATGACAGTCAAACATCAAGAGTCTTGTGAGCAGGATCACCGCAGAGGCTCGGTGACGGCGCGAGCGCCTCGTGCACGCGCAGCATGACTGGAGCCTCTGCCGGGTGAAACAGGTTTATTCCAGTTCTGCGTCCAGCGCGAGCTGCCGCGTGAAGATTCTACCGTGGAGGGAGCGTCAACGTTAGCAACACCTTTCGAGGAACTCCTTCCTTCCTTCGGTTGGAACCGAACTTCTTGTTATTTTTTGTTTTGCCGGCGGTCGGGGCCAAAAGTCTTCAAATGGAATGCGTGAAATTTGACAGGGTCAACACGCACAATTTTTTCGCGTTAACGCGGCAATTTTGAACGCGTGCCTTTCATTCATTTTGGCCGTGTTAAGGCATTACCCTCTGTTTACCCTCATATTAATGTTTATGCTGTCATTAATTTGTGTTGTATAGCTAGTAAATTAATAAATGTAATGAAATGAGAATTAAGGTTTGTAATACTGCTTTGCTGCACATGTTGTTGAGCATGAAGCTGCATTGTTGACTGTGAGAGAAGCATGGATTATTTCAGACTGTGTATAAAATGCATTTAAACTCATAAATGCAAATCTTATTGGATGTCATTAGTAGCTTTAATATCCTTTTACAAGAATTAGCATATACAGCAAGGGCAGATAATAATACATGAAATCTCCCATGGAAATGACCTCAGAAGTTGAACACAAAGCTCTGTGGGATCAACAAAGTTGTTTTGACTGGATAATGCCCAAAGCTCAACATGTTCTTTTGCCTTTCAAAACAAATAATGATCAGTGTGACTCTTCACAGCGCTACAGTGCTCATGTTCACATGAAAAAAAAGAAAGAAAAGTTTTTCTAAGGTTATCTTGTTCACATTCTGTCATCAGGGGAATAATCCGGTCTTAATTATTTCATATTTGTACAAGCCACATATAGTATGCTGTTGACCATATATATATATATATATATATGGTCTATATGGCAGACTCACACTGCATAGACTTCATGTGTATTGATATGAAAGATCTTAGGAACTCTCTGTGGAAGTGGGCCTGACCATGTAAAATGTGGGTAATGAAAACAAAACAAACTATTAGATAGATCATCTAATGTGACCTATGGTACAAATCTGACCTAAATGACAGTAATGTTCATGGTGTCCTTAGTTTTTCTCCAATTTCATTAGACTTTATCAGGTTGAGTGTTGATTACTCTGATTTGTCTGACAACTCAAGACAAAACAAGCTGTTTAAAGTCACGAATAACATGCGTATTGAATTATAATATATGATAAGATATAATTATAAAACATTTTTGACAGTATTCTCTTTTGCTCACCAAGAAGTACAGTAATGTAATAAAATAGTGTTGCATTCCATATTATTATTATATAAATATTATCAAAATTTTAAACAGCTATGTAGTAGTACATTTCTATGTAATTTATTCATGTGATGGCAAAGCTGAATTTTCATTACTCCATTCTTCAGTGTCACATGATCCTTCAGAAATCATTTTATTTACGCTGATTTGCTGCTCAAGTAACATTTCTCATTTTTAAAATGTTGTGTTGCTTTTTTTTTTCCGTGTGGAAACAGAGATATGTTTTTCAGGATACTTTGATGAATAGAAAGTCCAAAAACAGCATATACTTAAAATAGAAATCTTTTTTGTAACATTATTAATATCTTTACTGTCATTTTTGATCAAATTAAAGAATCCTTGCTGAATACAAGTGATAAAAAAATAACTTTTGATTGAAAGTGTCTATTCTAATCCGACGAAGAAAAGACTACATGAGACAGGAGGTGTTTTGCATAATTTCATTCCTAATAGATTTCCTACATAATTCATTTCTTTTTTTTATCTTTTGGTCTTGAGCAATCCAGCAAAATACTTTGCACTCTTACACGTAATATCATAGGCACATACATACAAAACATCCCGTTGTATTAGTATTCAGGATGGTAACATGTAAACATATTAAGTATCAATACAGCAAAACACATGAATAAAAAAGTAATCCCTCTTCTCTTATGATTCAATATGATGGTGTTATAAATTAAAAGAATAAAATGCTACAGTATAGACTGAATTACTACAATGTGTTACGTAACTAGAACAATATGTGGTTATATTTCAGTCATGCACCTCATTTATAACACACCCTTCAGGGGTCTGAGTGACAACGACCCAAATCCCTGATCAACTCAATTTAAGATATTATCATTTCAACCGTTCCGTTAATAATTTAGCACCCTGAAGTTAGTTTTATTTGTTTGTTTTTCCGTGCTCATGCACTGAAGATCCTCCTGTGACAGTTGCAGCCTCCCACCTGTTCTCTACCCTCTCACGGTCGTCTCCCCTTGCCTCGCCCAGATCCGTCTCGGCACCAATTTATCTACCAGAAACCAGAAGAGAACTTTATTGTTCCCTCAGCCATGGGTGTGTTATAGACAGATACAGATCTCAACAGGAGCTATAACTGAAAACATGTCCGAGCCATATCAGTTAGCCACAATGACATTTTAAAACACCACAATGACACTCAGAAGGTACATAAACGCAATAGCAATGGCAACTGATTATGTTAGTCCAAATTGACATCCTATAAATGATAAAATCCTTCTGACATCGGAGTCCTGAGCTCCTCCATTTAAAGGAACGGTTGTTGACCCAAAAATAAAAAATTGCTGAGAATTTACTCTCAGGCCATCCAAGATGTAGATGAGTTTGTTTCTTCAACAGGACAGATTTCAAGAAATTTAGCATTACATCACTTGCTCACCAATAGATCCTCTGCAGTGAATGGGTGCTGTCAGAATGAGAGTTCAAACAGCTAATAAAAGCATCACAATAATGACTCCAGTCCATCAATTAACGTCTTGTGAAGTGAAAAGCTGCGTGTTTGTAATAAACTGATCCATTAAGATATTTTAAACTGCTGCTTCCGTCTAAAATAGTAAAGTCCTCTCTGTTTGTAAGATTGTGAATATTATTGTGCAATGTTATGTAATATTCTCAAATGAAAAAGCCGTTTCATCTGAATAAGGAGAGAAATATGCACAGGTCAAGCATCTGAAAACAGTCCAAAACAGCTGTAAGCAAATATGTCGGTGCATTATTGATGTGAGATGGACTTTTTCACCTGAAGAAGCGTTATGGATTATGGACTCGTATTTTGGCCAGAAGCAACAGTTTAAATTTGAAACCTTAATGATAGATTTGTTACAAACACACCATTTTTGGCTTCATAAGATATGAATTGATGGATGGACTGTAGTTGTGTGGATGACTTGTGAATTATTGTGATGTTTTTCTCAGCTGTTTGGACTCTCATTGTAACGGCAACGGCAACCATACACTGCAGAGGATCCATTGGTGAGCTGGTAATATAACGCTAAATTTCTCCAAATCTGTTTGGATGGACAGAGGTGTGTAAATTTTCAGCAAATTTTTATTTTTGGGTGAACGATCTCTTTAAGCAACTATCTGAAAGAGGATCATTTCAGCTCTATCAAAACAAGTTAAGAAGTGTTAGTTGTAACAAGGCCTGCTGGACAACAATAAGTGCTCCACCATGTGGAGTTAAGTGAGCACTGCATCAATATAAAACATTATTTCTAGTTTCTCCTCTTGATCTTGGGATCTTTTGCATTGTCACGTGTTTCTTTCATAGTTCAAATGTAATTAATCCATTGAGATTTGTTCAGAGTATACGATGTAGCATGTTTAAACTGAAATACTCCTGTATGATGCGTTTTACCTGTTTGCATAGAAAAAAATGAGTCTGAGATCATGCCATTTAGAATGAAACAGAAAAAAGAGCTTTCATAGTTACAGAGCTCTTATGTAGCAATGGTGATGAATGAACTCAGCATTTACTGCATCAAAAAGGCCAACAGAATGTAAAAGACAAATAACTTAGGTGGATTTAATGCATTGTTCATTGTCCTGTCTGTGCACAAACACACAAATTAGTCATCTAACTTGTGCTCATGTCCCTGTATATAAGATCAGAAACATCATTAGACTACAACAACAACAGCAGGTTTAGTGTCAGAAAATGTATTTCAACATCTAAGATGAATACAGATCATGTGGAACACTTTTTATTCATTTTTCATTGCTGTTAAATATAATCAAATTGGCTACATTTTGGCTTATTTATTCATTTAAACATACGGTAAAATGGTAATATTATAAAATTCTATTTGAATGTATTTTAAAATGTAATTTATTCCTGTGATGGCAAAGCTGCATTTTCAGCATAATTACTCCAGTCTTCAATCTCACATGATCCTTCAGACATCACTCTAATATTCTGAATTGCTGCTTGAGAAACATTTATTATTATTATCTCATTAACAGTTGTGCTGTTTAATATTTCTAAAACTTTTTTTCAGGATTCTTTGATGAACAGTTGAAAAGAACAGCATTTATTTGAAGTAAAAATCTTTTGTAACATTATAAATGTCTTTACTGACACTTTTGTTCAACTTAAAGCATCCTTGCTGATTAAAAATATTAATATCGAAAACCTTTTTTTTTTAATAGTAGTGTATGTCATCACATACTAGTTATTTGGACTTCATTCTGATTTTTAGTAATGATGATTAAGCTTTAAGTGTCCCACTTTGTCTGTATTCACCCAGGATATACATGAATGTAGCATTATTTCAGTCTAAATACATAATAATACCACTGAAATATATACTTAATTATTTCACATATCAAATGAGCAATGTTTGGAGTGATATTTGTCATTTATGTTGTGTAACAAACATATTCATCTCCTGATGTGATTATACTGCAACATTTATTCCTGGTAAAATGCATTATTATGAACTGCTTTCTGTCATCAGACCTGAACAGGCTGGTGTTGGTTTGGTTAAAGATTGATCACACTTAGTTTGAGTGCTTGTGGACAGAAGGACAAGACAACCCCATACAATGGAATGCAACGCGGCTGCTTAGACGTGGGGAGGTTAGCGAATGCTCACGGGAGGAAATTCCGTCTCGTCGTCCAGACACACAGGCCCTGCTGCAAACTCGTGCTCAGGGATCACCTCACCCTTCTTAGCGCCCCCATCCTCTGAGTAGCCTAAGACGAACACAGTAGGGTGATCATGAAAAAGAGTTCAAATGTAAAACTTTGTGTGTGTGTTTGAGTGTGTTGTGGTACCTGTGAGGGTGGCTGTAATGGGTCCAGAGGTGGGGATGGCCACAGTGGCAGCATAGGACTGGCATGCTTGCGGTGGCTCCATAAGTTCGGATTTCTCAGTGTCCTCCCACTCCTTATCTGATCCAAACAGCCTGGGGGTTAAAGGTGACATTAGTAAATTTTAGTAAAATAAGGTCTGTGCCTACACTACTGAAACAGACGTTAATGTTGTGTTCTACAATCTAAATTGCACACAATCACAGCCCAAAGTGAACTCTGCTTTAAAAATAAGTTGCTAACTACCACATCAAGACCTCTTGTTAATGAATGAGCTGAATGAACTGGGTCATCTCATTCATGATGAGGATTTGCTGAGTCAGTGACTGAACGAGTGTGGACATGTCGTTCGCTCACTTTGACATCTGAGACTTAATCGCAGCAATAAAAGAAAAGGAGCAGAAGAATTACATGTGTGCAAAAATTGCTGATAATCATAAACCAATTCGATTACATATTCACAAACATATACACACACATTTCACAAAATGAAGGGAGAAAAACAGACTGTTTTTGTTGGTTACAATGTTATTTTAGTATTATTTATATACTATTGTATTTTTTACTCATGCTTTTGTCATTTTTATTTTTTTTATATTTTTATGTAGTTTTATTTTTATTTCAGATTTAGTTTTAGTACCTTTAATACTTCACCTTTAGTTAGTTGCAAGGCAACAAGTTTCATTTGAGTTTAAGTTTAAATAATGTAATTTTTATTAGCTTTTTATTAATTTTTATATTTCTGTTTAGTATTCTTTTGTTTGTAATGTAGATTTAGTTTGACTAATTTAATACTTCAACTTAATTTTCAACTTATAGTTGACAAAGCAAGTTTTGTTTTAGTATTTCAAGTTTTTCATTTAATATCTACACTTTATATAAAGGGATAGTTCACCCAAAATGAAAATCCTGTCATCATTTCCTCACCCTCAAGTTGTTTCAACCCTGTATACATTTATTTCTTATACTGAACACCAAAGAAGATATTTTGAAAAAGTGGATGGTCCCCATTGACTTCCATGGTATTCTCTTCCATACTATGGAAGACAATGGGGACATTAAACTGTTTGCTTACCCATATTCTTCAAAATATTTTCTTTTGAGTTCAACAGAAAAAAGAAACAGACAGGTTTGGAATAACTTGAGGGTAAGTAAATGATGACAGAATTTTCTCTTTAAGCTTTATTTTAATGGACAAAATTATTTTTTAATAAATTTAGTTTTAGTTAGCGAAAACAAAACTGGCTGTGTGTGGGGGAAAACACTTAATAAACATTCATTCTGGAGTATACAAATTGCTTTGGTCATATTTTTCAATGAATTACTTGAGAGTTTGGATGAGGCACTCTTAACACACAGAAAGACAGACACTAGTCGCCACCCGCTGGCTTAAGGATGTGCAGAAAAAGCCACTGAACAAATCAGTGATCCACTCTAAATTGTTTGAATAAGTTTAAAAGATTCAATCTTTTTGAACTAATCCAGTTTTACTTTAATAACTCACCTGTGCTTCTGCACCAGAGTGCATTCACCCCCATCTTGAGGATCAATGTTATAGATGAATAGCTGCCCATCAGAGGAGGCCACAAGCAAACGTGGAAGCTTCTTGATTCTGATTGGTCAGGTGAAAATCTTGAATCAGGTTTTTTTTCTCAGTAAATACAAGGTTAAACTTTGTAGATTGCTGTGTAATGAGTGCAGGACTCACGTTGCCAGGGCACAGACATTCTTCTGACCTGCCATCTGGAGCCGGACGGTGGCGAAGGCTCGGTCTTGACTCATCATGCCTGACACCTGTGCTGGGAGGTAGCTACTGGCTGCTGTGAACATCTTACCTACATATGCTGACCAAGAGGGAGATTCCTCCTCCCCACTGCGAGAGAGACACACACAAACACAAACACTGACAAAGTTAAGACTTGTCAGTAAAAGCAGACGTTCTGACTCATTCGTTCAGTTGTTAATTAAACAAAGTGAGAGCAAAGAGCATTTTCAGTACCTTCGGCTGTGCTGTTCAAGCTTGAAAATGTGCACCGTCTCTGTATTGCTTGAGGCACAGAGGAACTGAGCATCCAGGCTGAAGGAAAGGGAGCTGATGTTGACATACCTTTGGTGACACAGACACATACAAAGGTCAAAAACGTGAAGAAAAACCGACTCACACATACCACAGTTCCCACAAACACCACCAACACTCATTTTCTTCTTCTGTATGATCAAAGTATCTTCACGGTTCACTGTGAGCTTTGAATCATCATCACTGTACCTTTTCATCCCGCGCCGGAACTCAAACAAGCGCAGTCCCTCTGGAATGGAGAAGACTCGAATCACTGTGCCCTAAAAAAGCAGAAAAGAAACGGACAGATCACAAACACATCTGTGTTGCATTTCACCCAAAAATAAAAAATACAAATTATTATATTTTGCCTAAAGAATACTGAGGCCTATTTTAGGAACATTTTATTTATCAATTTTGCCACAAATTCCCAGCCTTGTTATACATCTGGATATGTTCATTTGATTTCATATTTTAATTCACACCTTCAACAACTGTTTTTTTTTTTTTTTTGTATATAAGGTAGCCTCATTGTAAAAGTGGAAAAGCCGTGCAGATTAACAAAATCTTACAACTCCATGGGCATGTTTAGATATTTTATGAAAGTTTTTTATTATTATTATTATTATGCCAAGCTTTAAAATATTTTATTAGGTAGCAATTTTGAGTAAAAAATATTTTTAAAAAATCCTTGAACTTAATTTGTGTCCAATAAATCAAGAACAGCTGGAGAGATTACTGAGCCTTAGAATTTTTTTGTGGACAGTAAGGGGGCTTGGAGTCAAAAAGGTTGAGAGCCACTGTTCTAGAGCATTTTTACTATATTACAGTAAAATTTAAAAATCAATTTAAATTAAAAAAAATTAATAGTAAACTAAACAATTATTATAATTATAACAAAATATTATAATAAAATGATTTTCTTTGAATTTAAATCAGCATAAAAGGCTTTATAATAAATACCACACGTTTAAAAAAATGTTTCAATTTACGGAATATTTCTTTTTTGCGTAACCTTATGAAAATGAGATTTTTTTGCATTATGGTAATGGAAGTTTGGGATGTGCTTAAAATAATCTAAATTCAAAAAACCCTAAAGCATTAAAGCCACAGTTTCTTTCCTTTGGTTTTAGGGTGAAACATGACCCAGACATTTTCTTGACCAGTTTTGTGAGGTTCACTTGGCTGGGTTTCTATATAAATAGTGGCACTTTACCCTTTCAGAAGCACTGGCCAGTTTGGTGCCGGAAGCACTGAAGGTGATGGCGGCCAGTGGACTGTCATGAGCTGGAATCATGGTCACAGTGCTCTGAGTAGAAGAAGAGACACAAACAGACAACAAAGAAAAAGATTTGTATTGTGCATCAGGACCAAAGATCAGTCTCATGTATAGCATCTAACTCAAACAAAAGGAACTGCCAAAATGAGCAAAAACTGGTTCTTGGCCAGTATTTTTACCAGACTGTTGGCATCATAGACAATCATTTCTCCGATGGTGTCACTTCCTGGATATGCCAGGAAAGAGTTGGAATGGTTGATGGAGAGAGCACAGAGACCTAC
>JAUZSZ010000083.1:10504115-10517248 GCA_034780575.1 Labeobarbus marequensis
TGATTAGTAATATGCATTGCTAAGAACTTCATTTTGACAACTTTAAAGGCGATTTTCTCAGTATTTTGATTTTTTTTTTCATCCCCAGGTTCAAAATGTTCAAATATTTTTATCTCAGCCAAATATTGTCCTACATCAGTGGAAAGCTTATTTATTCACCTTTCAGATGATACACAAATCTCCGTTGACCCTTATGACTGGTTTTGTGGACCAGAGTCACATATAGGATACATAAATGTTTATTCATTATACACAATTATTTCCATCCCTGCGCATTGTCCGCGTTTATTATTAGCGGTAACATCGCTAAGAAAACACTTAACTAACTTTTAATAAACATTCTTCACTGTAAGTACGGTTATGGATCTCAGCCGATTTAACGAAACAAACCCGAGCTAGCGACGGTTTGTTGTCTCAGATTTTCCAGTGGCCCGCTGTTGCTAGGGGAAGTGACGTGACGGCGGCCTGCTGGAGCGAGCGTCTGTTGGAGCAGATACACAGAGAGTCGATGGCCAGCGGGACGAGGAGGGAGTCGTTCTCAAAATCCACCTTCATCCTTTTTTAAACAGACTAATTTCAGGGTAAAAATTACTAGAGCATAAAGTTCGCACTTTACTCTTTTTAATAAGCCTAATATTTTGATATCTCCCGATTCGGAATGTTAGAAAACGACTGGTGAAAACTGGGTAGCTACTGTGAAGGGAATTAGCAAGCTAGCAGGCTGTATAAGGGGATTCTGGCTGGGAGAGACAGAAGAATAGACGGGCAACAAAGAACGGATTTTCGTCGCTTTTATTAAACACTCCGAACGTATATCATTTAAACTACTCCCGTTAAAGCTAGCTTCGTCGCTAGCTTTGTTGTTTAGCCATTTATCATGGAACTGAGAGTAGGAAACCGATACAGACTGGGAAGGAAAATTGGCTCTGGATCGTTTGGTGACATTTATTTGGGTAAGTAGTCGTTCACTTTATTTGTCCGTTTATTGAGAGGGTCGGTATTATCTGTCGGTTTGATAAAGGTGCACACCGTATTTTGTTTTGAAACCTCAAATGGATTCCCAGTGTCCCTCAGTCAGCTGCTCTTGAGAGTCCTATCCAGTGTAGCTTGAACACCAGAAAACCCCCACTAACCACCGATATTTTAACAGATAGTTTAACACGACAGTTATCTGGAGATTAGACTCAACAGGCATTAGTCCCGTGTTTGTGTGTAAATCAATATTGTCACGAGTATTACACGATAAGAAGCTTTTCTTGAGTGAAAATACAGAATCAGGCAGCACAGCCAGTTGTGCTTTATGGACTCCATATTATTAGAAACTATATTGTCATGAACCTACAAAATTGCTGTGTATATGTATTTCTACTCTTACTATAAAACAAACACTGTAAGTCCCAGATCAAGCTTTGCCTTTCCTAAAAACACCGTTCTGCATTTTGTTTGCTGAACTGTCAGCTATATTGTAATAATGTGTCATTATGTTCATAATTTGTTTAAAGTATGTGTCATAGGAGTCTCACATTTGAAAGGTGTTATTGTAATGGCAGTGTCCTGGTATATCCTGTCAAAGACAATCATATGGAGAGTTAAGTCTGTGTTTTGTGTCTTAAACGTCTAATATTTTCAAGATCAAGGTGTCAGTCAACTTGGTCTTTTTTGTTTTTTTTGCCCTTTTAAAGACTTTGTTTATACATTCTATGTGTGCTATATTTATCTCCCTGTTGTGTCAGGACTTGCAGGTTTGACATAAGAGGAAGTGAAAACACAGATATAGCATTGGTATCACATGCTGTCTGCAACTTCTGAGTTGTTTCTACATGTTGCTAGAGGTCTTTAATTATAAGAACCTTTATAAAAGGTCTGTTATACTCAACTTGAACAAGTTGGCAAGTTCCCTTCGCGTGCAAGTTTCAACTTAAATTCCACAGGGTCTTGTGAAAAGAACTGGTGATGTAATTTTTGCTTTCGTCATTGGTTTTGGAGGCCTGAGGCAAATAGTATTGTTGTAGGCAGGTGCCTTTAATGTACCTTTCTAGTAAGGTCTTATGTCACCACAATGAAGTTATTAAAGTTATTATATATATGGTCCTGGGCTTAGTACCAGTTTCTTTTGAAGCCTCCTGCGCAGGCCTTTATGGTTTGAATTGTGATGCAAATTTGCAAAGTTTTTGCATTGCAATATGGAATGCATATGGTTTCTTGTGGTTTGATTGGCTTTGTGCTCCTGCTCAACTCCTTCGTTTTCGTTTTGCAGTTGGAGTTGTGTGCAGTGATCTCATCGCTGGCCAGAATTGTGTTTATTATGATACGTTCTCTGCAGTACTTTGGTGGAGAAATACTCCACACCTCCTCTCTGTACTTCTCTCCAGAAACGTCTTAAAAACAACCACTAGTTCCAAAGCAAGATCCTAAATCTGAATAGATAAGCCGCCCAGTATGTTCTTGCGAAATTTAGTTTTTTGCAGAAGTCCGTTGAAGTTTGCAGACAAAGTAGGAAAAAGGATTTTTGTGTGGCTATTTATATAAAAACTGGGTGCTTTGTTTTTTTTTTGCAGCACGATCAATGCACTTGAGAGTTGGGTTACACATCTTATACATGTTGCTGTGGCATTAATGGTCAACATAGAATCCAAGTGTGTGAATTACCAAGAGCCTAAATGTTGTTATGCAACAGTGGTGATTCAGCTGGTGTACTGGAAACAGCCGTGTTCATGTACTCACTAAGGGGCTTATGTAAAGACTCCCAATATCCCCACACCTGGGGAGGCAGAGCCTGACAAACTCCAGCTGGGGCTGAGGGAGGCCAGACTGACCTGATCAACAACACATGGTCTCTATACCAAGCCTCTTAAAAAGTACAACACCAGCCTGCGTGAACCAGAGAAGGGGAAATACTCACAGAGCTCTCATGAAAACATGTCTTGTGGCTTGTTAAATCATGCAGCTGAGAGTGTTTTTAGTGGCACAGTGGCACAATGGTTTTCCACTGTCTTCAGTAAACAACAACTTCTAAATCGGTTTTTGGAACTGTATCGGAATTGTTTTGTTTTTTGGATATCTATTTGTGTAAATATGGGAATTGAGTATGCACACTATTCAAAATACACCTTTCAAAAGTTAAGGGTCAGTGCTATTTGACTGACATTTATAATATTACAAAAAGTCAAATAAATGCCTTTTTTAAAATTAAGCAGCACAACTGTTTTCAACATTGATAATAATAAGAAATGTTTCTTGAGCAGTAAATCGGCACATTATAATGATTTCTGAGGGATCATGTGACACTTATAACTGCTGAAAATTGACATCACAGGAATGAATGATATTTTAAATTATATTTAGAAAACTGTTATTTTAAAATGTAATAAACACAAAATTTACTAACCCCAGAATTTAAAATGAAAATGTATATTGAGATTAAATTTACTGTCATCTAATATCTTATGCATTTTAATGATTGATCTGTAATTTTAGTTTTATTTTTTGCTTATTTAGACAAAATACTATAGAATAATAATATCAGCCATTTGTCAGTTATCGGGCATAGCATAAAAATAATTGACTTGTCGGAATTGGTCCAAATTTGTTTCTAGGTTTTCAACCCTGCAGAACACTTTTTCCACATGCTGTTTGATTGTTGTTTAACACCCAGTGTTGTCATAAATCTCTTCTTATTGTGTAGCTGAACAGGTATTAGACCCACACTGCTTTAACATGCTGTTCTCTCATTTACCAGAGATGCTTATTTAGCAGATCACTCACTAATGAATTGAATCTCGACACTGCAACACAAGTATCCATCTGTCTCTGCACTGCACAAACCAACAAGCTTGCAGTCATGCAAAATGAATTTGAGCATATGCACATGAATGAGATGAGTGCAACCAATTTGTTCTCCAGACAGGCTCAGGCCAAACCCTCAATCCCTCTGGAGGGCCCTGGGCCTGGTGTGCGGGTTGGGGGTTGAGAAATATGCCAGCTGCCTGCAGTGGGGGGGACGACTGACTTTTATTGATCTCCAAGATTACATCATGGAAGGCTTGTACAGGAAATTATTGCACTTTTATCTTAAAGGGGAAAAATGACCAGAGAGTGTTATGAAGGAACCAGATATTCAAGCAGATGAAAAGAGAAGCTCAAAACCATGATTTGTATGCAGTGAATGGAAAGTCACCAAGGGTGTCATTTGTGTCATTCGTGTTGAACTATGTGCATGTAGACAGCTGTGTTAAGGATGGGCTCCTGTAGTGTTTACTGATGTATTGGGTGGATGTGTCTGAACATGTTCCCTGTGCTGTCAGTATAGGGGAAGAAGAACATTCTCTCTGCTGAATGTGCCCAGACAAATCAAATTCCACTGTACATATCTTTACAGTCTTTGATATTCACCAGTAGTGGTAGTGTAACATGTTCATAGAGGCATGAAATGCAAAAAGATCAAGGGTAGATATTTTACAGAGAAATGCACTATATAAAACGTACCACTCACCTTAGTCTTGACTGTGTCACATAAAACAGGTGACTTGGACTTGGTTAAGATGGAAAATGGTTGAATGGATCCTTGTTTGTTTGTTTGGGTCTAGCCAGGACTTTGTGATAAGCCTGATCAGGTGTCTAGGCTTTGCTCGTGTTCATTATAGTAATATGCCTCTAATGTATCTGATGTGTTGCTGTTTCTCTTTTCCTGTGAATGCACTCGTAATGCGAGGCTAAAAAAGGCAGGACAATCGGGGGATTCGGAGCTCTGCAGCCTGATCTCACTCGTGTGTGACGGGAAAATCTCATCATCCCCAACAATGGACTCAGTTCAATTTAGATGGAAATGGGGCTGATGTGAGTAGCTGTCCACACTGACAAACAGCAGTAAATCCTGGCAGGAACCTTTTAAAATAAATAATAATCTCAGGCCGCACAGGGATTTGCTCAGATTTTAAGCTGAGTTGGCAAACTTTTGAGTTTACATGAAGAATTGTGGCAATGTATCTCTTTTGGAAACTTGTGATGGCTTGACTTATCTGTGGTGTGGTGCTGCATACAATATATTAGGTTTGATAAAAGCCTTTTTGATTTGTTGTCATTGTTAAAATTGACATGAAATAAAAATTCACCTTATATTTTCTAAATGCATGTTATTGATCTTATTGTGAGTGATTCATCTACGCATTTGTTTGTCATAATTTTTCATCAAAATGTTTATCTTCCAGTGAAGCAACAGACTTCTGTCTGGTGACTTATGCTGGACTTCTCCAATCATTTAGCTCCACCCCTACAAAAATTGTTCGCAAACTAGCAATCATTTATGAGTATAATGCAATTCATAGAACCAAGTCACTGCTTTACATTTTGAATTTCTGATAATCTGTTACACTCGGATGTGTTACATTATGAAAGAAAAGGTCTGTCACGTTTTCAGCTTCACTGCAGCTTCGCAAATGTTTTAAATGTTAATGATATATTTGAGCAAGACCTAACCTAATCTAAATATGACACAGAAAGACAGTGTTGTTAGCCAAGTCAGCATAGCATGTTGTTCTGTGAGGGTTGTTTCAAGATCAACACGTTACATGGTTTTTTTTTCATCAGGATCATTTGTCTTTTTCTTTTCCCACGTCTTGCCATGTGTAAGTCTTAAATGTGTTTTGTGCCAATTCCATGCTATTTTGATAGCCGTCTAGCTCTTCTTGAATGTAAGTATAGATACGAACAACCCCTTGCATGTGTCTGAGTGTGTTTTTTTTTGTTTTTGTTTTTGCATACAGATCATCGCTATTGTTTTGCAAATGAAACAGACATGGTTGTATTCTCTTAGGTGAGAATGTATACCAGATTCATTTTCACTGATTCCTGTCATGATTATGATCATGTTTCATAATTTCATAACAAAAGACTTCTGATTTCATAAGAGGCAGTCAGGTTGCCTATATACATTGTAAAGCCCAGATTCAAAGCCTTTAGGTTGACACTTATTTTGTATTCATTAAGAAAGGAGAACATGAAAGTATTAATTTTGGTCCCAACAAGCTGTTGGTTTACCAAAAACTTTCTACAGTCACATAAGGCAGAAGTAGAGTTATAGTGCTTGCAGTAGATTTCATGAACATGAAACATGAGAAAACTCTTATTTAGAAGAATTTTCTCATGTACTGTACATTTGCAAAAGGAGCACAATCTGTTCTCCCACAGATTTGTATTAAGGATGTCCTAAGTAACAAAGTTGCGGATGTTTTAATGTTTTTGTGTGTCTCTTTGTAGCTTTCCAGGTGTGAGAGCTGTTGTGCATTTTATTGACCCACCATGTGTATTTGATCATCTGTAATGTGTAGCTTCATTAAACTGATTGTGCTGGGCAGCTCATGCATTAGCAGCTTTGGCCAGTTCATTTTATTTTCAGGAGCAGTGTTGAAGAGCACTATAGTATTGACAGTTATTGATTGTTATACCACTCTTTCACGCGGCAGTACCCACAGTGTGGGTTTAAGGTTTCATGGACTGTGGGAAAACCACTACAGCTATGATTGAAAAGGGTCACAATCTCCAGAGTCGTATCATGTGGGCCCATCTAAGCAGTTGGTCTGTTTAGCTTGCTTGCCTTTTTCCATGAGCCATGACAGGTGATGGCTTTGTAGAGTGTCCTATAAAGCTGGTACTGCTTGTGCCTCAGAGTGTCTTTTCAAAGTGGAAATAGATCATGGTAATTCAGGAAGCGCAGTGGCTGGAAATACATACATGATATGCATATGGATGAGTTTCAAAAGTAGAGTGACGGATCCAGCTCCACTGAGGCATGGTCCCGCTTATAGCACTTGTTTAACATGTAAAAATAAACAGCTTGCACATCCAACATTTAAACCATATTTACTAAATGAGTTTTAGAGAAACACTCTGGCACAGGCACCAACAGGATCTGATGTGTGCAGTATTTGCTCTACTTGCACTGTGTGTTTTCACACTTTAAAAGTTGTAGTTTCTGCATGTACTCTGGTTTATTCTTGTATCCTGTGATATGCTTGCTATAAATTAAGTATAATAATAATAATAATAATAAGGTTTTAATAATAATTGATAGTAATAAATTAATTTCTTAGTTCCAAAATGTATTCACGTTTAACTGCTGTGACACAGCATTTGTTTTTACCATTCTAATAAATGTTTTTATATGATTCATGTTACTGGAAGTCTTCGTAGTTGAGCTATACATGTCATATTCACGCTGTCTATTGTGGAGGAGCATTTAAAAGTGAGATTGGTCATCAGACAAGTTGATGTAATACTCACCACCACCCTTTTAATAAGCTGATGCCAATTTATGTCCAACATAATGGCTTCCTAGCTATTGTATCATCTCTGCAAAAAGGTGATCTGGCCTTTTGTTTACAAGGCAGTTTCTGCGCTGCACTGTGTCATCTAGTAGAATTACAAAAACAATCAAATGCCCTTTCGCACATCACTCCTTCCCTAACTCAGACATCACAAACACAACTCTTACAGGTCTATGAAAGTGAAGCCATACCTCAACAGGTCCAACAAATTAGAAATACTTTTAACTAAGTTTAGCTGTTGAGAATGAACTCTGAAAGTTGATTGAAACCCAAACTTTCCATCAAATTTTTGCGTATTGTCAAAACACAGCCAGTGTTTACCTTTGTTTTACCCTGTTGTCTGTCTCTGTAAGTTGTCGAATTTTGGCCTGCACTTATTAACAGTAAATATTTTGTAAAACAAAGAAAATAACAGCACCTTTCAGCCTGTCACAATCAAGCAAACATGAATTATCAAACACAGAATAGTAGTTCTTTTCTGGTTTTCCATTGTTTATTTCTATGTAAAGATGCACTAGTTGTATCTCGCGTGTTAAGTGTCATTCTAAAAACGCAATGCTCATGTTAAAAAGTTCAACTTGCATCTCTTAATCTTGCGTTTTTCCCATTCTACTTATGTTTTTCAATGCAAAAACACATTCTTTGTGAATAGCTGCTTAGGACTAGTGATACAGTCTATATTACGATCCATTACAAATCGCACAGCACACACAAGCGGTTAATTAGTTGCACCATCTTGTGGCTGGATCATTTTTTTTTCTCTTAAGTTATCATTTGCGTATTGTCAAAATGTCTAATAACTTTTGCTAATATTTTTGAGAACCTCTATTACTTCATTTTAAAAAAAATTAGTCATATGCATTAAAATCGAATATGTATAAATGAACAGTGTTGCTCTTCATTTTGAAAGGCACAGCTCATTTTCAAATAAATTGCAGACCTTGCAATTTGATAACCACCCCATATCATGATTTTGATTTTATTTCAATTAATTTTTCTGATCTGTTTTATTATACAACATAGTAAAATTCATATCAGTCAATGTATATGTTGCTTTGCAGTAGACCACCTGCATCTCTGACATTAGTGGTTAGTAGGTTTTAGGAGTCACCGCAGAGCTGATATTTCCATTTTAGATTGGGTCTCGGTAACCTGTCAGTATGACAGTTTTTTTTTTTCTGAATGGTCTCCTGTCTGGAGGCTGGAAGAGCAGTGCTGGGTTAAGAGAAAGAGAAAGTTAACAATGTGTGTTTATTTATTTATTTATTTTTTTTTTAACCAACTCATTCATCCTGTCTTTCATGTCACATCCCTCAGGCATAACACATACGCATAGCCTAGTCCTTGGGAATGCCACAGTCTTGTCATTCTCCTTATCTGTTTCACTGGGTGTCTGTTACAGCAGATGACTGTGGATGATTTTCAGCATCCTCTGCTCAGGATGTGGAGTTGAGGCAGATGGTGGGCCGGAAAGGAGGTGGTATAGCAGTACGCTTAGATAATTGTGCCCATTCCCTCATGCTGGAAAGCTGCATGTGTGAGTCAACCTTAGATATGTAGAATTTTTTTTTTAATCATAGTGGGCCTGCATATTCATTATATTTCTTGGTTATATTGAATTGTGTCCAAATGACTCATAATGCACTGGAAGCTAAAATGTATTTAGACACTGCAAAGCCTCTCTAGTTGAGTGAATTTATTGCTCTCATGCTCGTGTATGCATGTATTATACGTCACAGATACATGAGCAGATATTTTTTTGTTAAAGCTCCATGCTTTAGACAAATCAAATAAATTGGTTGTTTCTCCATCCACTGTCCATTTTTCGCTTTCATCTTTGGTTATATATAGTTTACTGACTTTTCTCCCTCTTTTCTGATTTTCCAGGCACAGACATCTCCGTGGGGGAAGAAGTAGCCATCAAGCTAGAATGTGTGAAAACAAAGCACCCACAGCTGCACATTGAGAGCAAGATCTACAAGATGATGCAAGGAGGCGGTACGTGTTTCCACACTCAGTCGATAGCTCCTCGTGGTCTCCATCCGGCTTCTCCATTAACACAGAACTATGAGTCACATGTACACACCTCACACTGTTGCCATATACATAAGAGCCTGTATAATATTTACTGTATGTAATATTATCAGTTAGGTGTTAAGTTGATATTTACCTTTATTACTTTTCTTTGTTTGTTTGTTTGATAGCTTACCATTTTAATCATATTGTGAAATGTTAAAAGCAGAGCTTAACATTATAGAAATATAAAAATACATATGGTCATTCAAAGGTTTAGGGTTGGTATTTTGTTAAAATATTTTTGAAAGAAGCTCTTTTTTCAGTCAAAAAAAAATACACCAATTGATCAAAAATAGAGTTAAAACTAATATTATAAAATATTATTAGAATTTAAAAGAACTTCTATTTTTAACTTCTATATTTTAAAATGTAAGTTATTTCTCTGCCGGCAAACTGAATTTTCATCAGCCATTACTCCAGTTTTCAGTGTCACACATCCTTCAGGAATCATTATAATATGCCGATTTGGGGCTCATTTTTTCTCATTATAAGCCTTGAATACAGTTGTGCTGCTTAATAATTTGTGATAACTGTGGTACTGTTTTTTTTTTGTTTTTTTTTTTCAGAATAGAAAGTTCAAAACTGTATTTATTTGAAAAAAAAAAGAATCTTTTGCTGAATGAAAGTATTAATATATTACACAAAAATCTTACTAACTCAAAACTGTTGAACGTTATAGTGTAGATAAATATGGGTCATTTTGTGCTGGGGCCAGTGGAAATGTAAAACAGGAACTACTAGATGTCCTTCCTGTTGATCCCTGGTTAGTAATATTAGCCTCTTAAAGCCTCTAAAAATTATGACCGTTTTATGTTGGTGTAATGTTGTACATTTGATGAGCTCCTGAGTAATTTGTTTGAGTAAGAGGGTTCTCTGGAGGTAAGGTGTAGTTCACAGGATCTCCATTTCTTAGATGGTGTTACAGAATACTGTAGCAACAGTGGGCGGCAAACCAATCATGACCAGTTCGCTTCGCTTCATCAGTCAATGAGTCAACACAGCCTTCTCCAACAAGAGTGGCATTATCAGATCTCAAACTACTCACAGTATTCTGTCACCACCATGAATCGTCTTCTCATTGGCCTTGCGTGGATGTGAAGGAAGAAGGCAATTTGTATCCTCAGCGTTGTTATCATCCTGTAATCAGTCACAAAATCAGGTTTTGTTGAAATTTTGGTTGTGTTGTAATGTATGGTGATGGTTTATGAATATACATGAGATGCCTGAAGGATGCTTCCCCCCGACCGGCCCCAGCAGGGTTTGGCCCCGATTGCTTTTATTATAGATAGATGTATGACAATCCTGTCGGGGGTGTTTTATGGTGCCAGCAGCAAAAGTGTGTCGTCTATGGCATTCGCTTTCAAACACGCTCTAGTTTGTCCGCTCACTCGCTCCCAGCATGACTGAGCATGCATGACGTTCGCTCTGCGGCGGCCAAACGTTGTGATGGCATCCGTGCCACGACAGACAGCCTCCCTCTCAGCGCTTGTGCTCTCTATGATCACATGGACCCCGGGCCAGATGGTGCGTGCGGAGGGGAGTGGGTTTGGGGGGGAGGGGCCGGCCCTGTGCATTCCATCTCCTAACTGGGTCTCTTGCACCACTCGCAGCCTTATTTAGCACAGCATGAATAAGCATACGCACTGATAACTTTATATCGAAAAAGGTGCGGGTACCTGCATGTATGTGTGCATGCATGTTGTAGGAAGAAAGTGAACCTTTTATTCCATTTCTTTTTGTATGTTGTTATTTTTGCATGTTTTAGCAGCACAGTTACAGTCTTTTTCGAGTCCATACATGGAGAAGCACAAGGCTTGGGATTTTTCTATTTTAATTCTTGTTAATATAGACCGTGTCAGAGCTGTCCTGATGTGAGAATGGAAAGGCGTGCTGGACAGCTCAGACCAGGAGATATATTTAACCTCCTGAGTTTGCGCAGGATAGCTGACCTGGAGGATGTTTTCTGGAAAGTGCTGAACAGCAAAAGCTCTGTGTTGTCGAAGGCATCGGCCAGGCTCAGGGTGCACACGGCCGTAGACATGACAGCAGCTGCCGAGAGATCTCTGACCTACCAGAACTCTGGTGAACCCTCTGTCGCTTCCTCTCCTTGATAATCCTGAAAAAATCGTAAAAAAAAGCTTAGGCTTGACTAGGCTAGCTGTTTGTCTGAAAGAGTGGCTTTCAAGAAACCTGTTTGAAAACAGTCATTATACTGTAAAATATATGCCAATACATTTACAGTGGTGGAAAAAGGCAGCTGTGGATACCAGGAACTTACTGTAAAAAAAAAAAATACTGTGACATTGTTTCAGGTATTACTGGAAGGTATATTGGTGCCTGTGTATTCTATTTGCAAATATATAATTCATAAATCATTTTAATTTCAAGATATTTAAATTACCGAAATCTGCTATGTGGCATAGAGGGTACTGATAACCAACATGATGGGTGGGGAAATAGAAATCCACATGATTAATCTGTTAATCTTAAGTGGCCTGTCTATAAAACATGGCCAAAATTTAATGTTCAAACACACAAAGATTAAATGAGTAACACAGGGTAACACAAGACACATTAAAGAATGCAATAAATTCTTTACAGAAAATGTAAACATGCTAATTTACATTACTTGAAAATAAGGAGAACCAACATTTTTTAAATAACTTTTGAGATTGTCCTTTTTTTTCACCATAAATTATTACAGTAATTCATTGTTTACCTGCAAAAACCATAAGTATTGCACAGTAAAATTACACTGTTAAACCATATTCATTTTTATATTGTGTATGGTAACTTTAACTGATTAACAGGTTTTACTGCAAGTTAAAATAGTTTTGTAAAGTTACATAAAAATGGGTATTCTTGCCATCTCATTTAGCATTTTTAACAACATGTATTTTTCTGCTTGCGTAAATTACCCAAATTAGAAGGGTTTACTCCAATCTCATGTTGATTGCATTGAACAATAAGACTTTTTTTCATTTCTGAAAAGTTCAAAGTGAGAAACAATGCAGAATTTAATAGAACTTAAGTTAGTTTTTATTTGCAGATTGCCAATATAAATTAGCATTTTATTGAAGCTGCTAGCTATAATTGTATCACATGAAAGAGTCTTCTTTGTTTAACTGGAGGATTATGTGTATTCAACATCCATTGTATCAGTACAAATTCAAATTATATTATAGTGTTGTGACAGCTGCCTTTCCTGGTTCACATGTGGCTGAATGGTGAGAGGGGGCAGGAAAAAGCCCTTGAAGTAATCTAATTGGGTATCAGCTGCCTTTCCCTGACAGCCTATATCTTTTCGTGCATCACTTCAAGGTCATCCTGGAGATGGTTTATGCTTTATGGCTGATGAGTTAGAGTCCTTTCTGAGGTGAACAACCAGGACCACTGGTTTACTCAAGCTGAAGCTCTGCTTGGGTTTTATCACATCACTGCCCTACTGAAACAAACGGACTCCCAACCCCCCACCTACTATGTTGTAGGTCACCTTCGGTTTCTGTCAGTCAGTCCTTCAAAGATACAAATATGTATTATTCAAACTTTCCCCTCTATTCTGTAATTTAAACTTTCAAGATCCTTTTGGTTGGCAAACATTTCCTTCATAAACCAAATTCCCTTTCACAAGAAAAAATGTCATCTGTACTAATGGTAATTGTTTCTTTTACAGTCGGTATCCCAACAATCAAATGGTGTGGAGCAGAGGGAGATTACAATGTGATGGTGATGGAG
>JAUZSZ010000083.1:10531913-10544854 GCA_034780575.1 Labeobarbus marequensis
TGCCTCTATATTAGATGCGTGCAGGTCTTAAAGGGACAGTTATAAACATGCTGCCGACTGTCGTTGAAGGGATAGTTCACCCTAAAATTTAATTTGTCATTATTTGCTCACTCACATGCTGTCCAAAACCTGTCTTCATTTCTGTCTTGTGCTGAACACAAAAGAAGATATTTTGAAGAATGTGGGTAACCAAACAGTTGCTTGTCCACATTGACTTTGATAGTAGGAAAAAAATACTATGGAAGGCATTGTTGACCAGCAACTGTTTGGTTTTCCATGTTCTACATATTTTTTTTATATTTGGGTGAACTATTCCTTTAATGTAATAATAAAACAAAACACAAAGAGAAAAATCACGTACTACTCTTGACTGAAAAACTTAAATACAGTTGCTTTAATAGGAATCAATCTATATAGTGTTTTATTTTTATGTTTGTTCATTCAATTTATTGAATGCTCCTGCTAAATACACCTATTGTACCTGAAAATAAAGCACTGTTTGTTTTATTGGTATATTATGTGTGTTCGTAATGTATATCTTTGGTCTTAGTTTTTAATAAAGATAAAATGACACAGATTTTCATCTTGCCCACTTTGGCCTAAATATCTGCCATTCTTTTTTTTTATATATTTTGTTGCCTTAAAAGGCTTTATCTTTATTTATAGTTTGTCTTTTAATGCTCAGACAACTTGCAAAATTATAAAACCAACATGACAAAGAATTGTGATAAATTCGTGAATCGTGATATTTCTAAAAAAAATTATATATTTTTGCCATAACGCCCACCCCTACTTTGATAAGCTCACAGCAGCTCACGCTGTGTTATTCTGCATTATTTTTCAGATGTGTTCACAGTGTCAAAATATATTGATATAACTGGTACTTTCCTATCCTAGGGGGCGAAAATCGAATTATGTTCCGCACACACAGAAGTTCCACACGTGCAGTGGTTAAAACAGCACTGAATTTGTTTGGTACACACGCGTGCTGAACCAGAAGACCCGTATCGGAAAATATTTGGTATGAATACGTGTACTGTTACACCCCTTGTTCAGATTCATCTCAAAGCTGGCTGGTTTGTTTTGTGGCTCGTAATTAAAGGCTTTTTTAAAAAATGTCTGTGGAGAAAATGAATGGATAAATATTTATGGAACCAAGGCTATTACTGATGTACACCGAAACTACCAATATTCATAGCCTGGGATACATGTTCTGGCTTCACCCGGTGAGCAGTTTATGACCTCACACCCCACTCTAATGACTCAGATGGTATTTTTAATCTTTGCAGAGAAAGTAATTCATAACACCAGATGGTGTGATGCGTTACTCACAGATGGACAGTACTGTTATCCCCTGAGCCAGTTTTAACTGAATCTAGACTGTTGGGCATTTGCTTATTTTTACTAAAATGTGTGCTAAAGCATTAGACTCCAGAAATATTTTCCAGCTATAAAAGCCTAATTTCAACCCTTGATGGGTTTGAGAGTGCATTTTGCACTATTATCATTCATTTTAGTCATGTGAATTTCTGGCCAACATATCAGCATATCCCAGTGCTTAGATTTGATCAGATCAAGAGTTGTAAACAGGAGGTGCTTTCATTTAGTGCAAAAAAAAAGGTAGTATGCTCCCATATGCGCGTATGCCCACCAGACCATCTTTTACAACTGTCCTGTAGCAGTCTACACACGATCACCATGTACTCCTAGATGTATAGAATCCTATAATTGACATAAGTTTAAAATCTAGTTTTGGAGAGCTAATTCAAAATCAGTCGCTAAAGCAGAAAGGAAGCACAAATGCCGTGCAGCAGAGTGCTCTTGATTGTGTGCTGTGCAGCGCCCTCTGCTTGTGAGTGTGTGTTTCTACACTCTACTTTGTGATGTATCCATAATCTCTAGATGCCTGGGTGTGGATGCCTCTTTCTGTCTCACTCTTTTAACCCCCAGTGCTTGGTTTTGGCTCTCTCTGGCATGCAGTGTGACCACCTGGATTGTGCTCCTGCGCCCACTTAATCACTGCAGCTTTACACTTACAAGCATTTTTGCTTTCAGTTGTGTTTGTGTAAAACTGCTGCTTATGGCCTCAGTTTACAGAAAGCCTCTGACAGTTCCTTTATTATTGTTTGTGCCATGAGTGAATTGTGTTTACTGGTAGTCTCTGATTTGCTGAACGGCTCACCTCTGCAGCTCTTTTGTTCCCTCTGTAACGTCAGAGATGGATTCACCACCGCCCTTTCGAGAGCAGCCGCCACATGATTGGTCCTAGAGTCCTCGTGGGCCCCCTCCACTGCCTTGCCTTTGACAGAGGATCATGAAAAATGTATCTTCACCTAGTAATTAATCACCTAAGATTTTATTGTGCATCTGAAGGTGCAAGACACAATTAGCTCTCGCCCCTCCTCCGATCTTGAAATAACCCGCCATTTGTGTTCCTGAGTGGAAACAAGTATGCATTGTTTTTTGTTGTTCTCCCCTTTGTGTTTGGTGTTATAAACCTTGTCCCCCCTCTCATGCCATATTCCCTCTGCTGTGGCAGGCCATGGGGGAGCTCACAGGATGGCCCCAGGACCACCTAAAATATTTAGGACTCAAAGCATGCAGGCACAAACAGTTACAACCCTGTGAGAACTAGTGATGCACCAAAAATATTTGTTTTCTGTTTCGGTCTTTTGGAGGGCCGAAAACATTTGACCCGAATGATGTTTAATTTGTTATTGCTCAATCAACTGTGAAAAGACATCAATAAAACAGCTTTTATTACTATATTTATGTAACACAAAATGTCAGTAACATCACATTTACCTCAGGAAAGTCATTTTATGTCCATAGCTCATTAGTTGGCTAGAACACACAAAAAAATCACTCTGGAGAGAAGCATTATGCGTAAAAAAATGCACTATATTACTTATGAATTTTATCTTAACCTAATTATTTAACATTTTTGAATAAATCTAATGAAAACAAGTTATTTCAGCCACTATTTAAATGTTTGTATTTGTACACCGAATTGGAATAGAAATGCGCATATCCACCTTTTTCCTAACGCTTCCGGTTTGGGGAAGTTTCACTCAAAGACTGCAACAAATCATTACAAATCATAAGATTGTGTTGCAAATAATCTTTATCTATCATTTTGATTGAATGGGCTGTAAATTTTTATTCATTTTCTATTTTCAGAATTCAGGAGAATAATGTTACATTTGGTATATTAATGTGACATGATATAACAACATTATCTGTAGAATAGCTCTTTTCAGCCCATTGCATTATTTTCCTCCTGAATATTTTCATGTTTCCTTTGTATTCCACTGTAAATAAATGAAAACAGACAACATATACTGTGTATTTGTGGTCTGCTCTCCTGATTTAATTTACGATATAAACCATGACTAATTCCCTGGAATGCACTAAGAATCTTCATACGGATGCTGTAAAATGTAATCATTACGAAATATAAACATATTACTATAATGATATTTAACACGTCCGTAATATTGCTGCGGATAGGAGGATCTTTAGGAGTTTTTCATGGTATGTTGAAAGTAATTTGTTAATGTCTTTACACTTAAATTTTGTTTTAATCATCAATGGTTGAAGGGTGAGTAGAATGTCACCTCATTGTACCCAGTTTTTGAAAATGCTTATTGCATTCATAGAGCGAACCCTTTGCTGATTGTTTACAGTGTAAATGGAAGTTGCTCACATAAAATGCAGTGTCAAGAGGCATAAAAACTACCAAATGTGCTATTTAAATGTTTATATGTAACTCAGTTTTTATGAAAACTCAGAGTATTAATTATTAACCTTGATTGATTAACTGAATATTAACATTTATTTTCAGTTTTTGGATAAATTGAAACTCAGAAAAATTCATTTTGGTGCATTACTAAGAATGGTATATTTCGGAGAAGTTAAATTGACCCTGGTTGATAATGATCTCTTATCCTAAGGGCACAAAGCTAAAAATTCATGATGACGCTTATGGCATGACGTCATGAATTTGAAAACGGTGATTCTGAGGTCCTGTTTGGACTAGTGCGTTTTCGTTTTAAAATGGCCTTTTAAAAAGAAAACGATCCTGTCTACACTGGCATTTTCACTGCTTTTCTGAAACAATCTCTGTCCACACTACACAACTGAAAACGCATGTGACATGACAATTCATGCAGGTACAACAATGAGCATGATGTTATTGTTTACACGGTCATCAAGGATACGCAGTGTGAATGTGGGCAGCCACGCCATCGTTTTCAAACGTCTCCGTTTTGGTCCGTTTACACTGAAATGCAACTTAAGTTTTCTGCAGCATTTTTGACAGTCTCCAATGTCGAGGGTCGTAAACGTCAGGTGTAACCATAGCAAATGTTATGCATTTCAAAACGAAAACACACTAGTGTAAACATAGCCTGAGAACTGATTTGACCGTTCACACCTGTTATTGAGATCTTGGTCTTGGTTGAGCCAAAAAACTTGTGCATGTTTATATAAATGCGCTTTTGTTAAGTCGTATATAACCGGCAATGTTTTAATTATTTATTTTAGTGCTTTGGTTGACTGATAGGTGAATAGGTGGTCCTTTGATTTTGCAATACATTAAGAGGGATTAGTGTTCACACATGCAGTGTGGTCACATATTTTCAAACCACCTCGTGATGTGTGTGGAGTGATCGGATCACTGTTTTCAACACTTGTTTTTAGTGCTGTCTAATTGTGATTGGATCACCTGAGACTCGCCGATCTTTATACCAGATGTAAACGGGATGTCATATCCTTTTGTCATTGGTATCCTACACATTCCCATGACACAGTCAAACTGAAATGACTCATGGGAATAGGGGAACAATGGCTATGTTCACACAGATGAATAGTATGGTTGTCAGTCCTGTTTGGAGTGTTAAATCCGATTCATTAATCACAGTTCATTAATCAGTGCATTCAAGAAAGTGACATTCTGTAACCAGTCTTAAATATGGACACTAGCAAAATAAGAGATTGTATTGATATGTTATACAGGTAGAACCATTGAACCAGTTGACAGTGACACTACTGACATAAAGTTCACCACGCTTGAAAGTTTAGAGTCATTAAGATATAAATTATATATGAATTCCACAAAGTATTTAGTTATAGTGTACTTTTGATACTTGCATCCTTGAATTCTTTTATTAAAAAAAAAAGTCCCACCCCAAACTTTTGAACAGTAGTGTATGTGATTCAAATTCAATACGTGTTCATTTATTATTATTATTACTGGTTGCTGTGGTTACAGGCATTATGCAAGAGTTCGTGAAGCAATAGAATTCTGTGATGTCCGTAAAGACATCTAATCCGCTCCCATCTTTTTGAAGAGTCACACCTAACAGTTATCATTCCAAAATACTGACTGCTTGAACATACAAAATAAAATTGTGCCATTATGGCCAATTCACACTGCGCCAACAGAAACATTCGTCGGGTTTTGTCTCATCATGTTACCCCGTCGCCGTCTTTAGGCATTGATCGACGCTTGTTTTCACCGATTAAACGTGTTGATTTGGTGTTTGTCGGGTCTAGGGATGTCTGATCAGTGACGAACCAGTTGCCGCTGGTCTGTGTCTATCAGTGCAATGTGAATTGGCCTTTAAAAAACTCTCAGGCACCTACTGAGATATTCTTAGCAACAGTTTGCATTTATATCATGTGACATTCAGAAACTGATGTGTCTGTCTCTCCTCCCCACCGCAGGCTATTTCTCGCGTCACCCCAAGTGGCCTGCAGTCTGCCATACCTCGATGAGTCCCTCCACACGCCTCAAGAGCAGACCAACCACGGCCCTGATCTGCACTGGGACTTCTCCAGCAGCCTCTAACCATGTGAAATCAACCTCAGCAAATCAAATCCAAGCAAGAGACTTCATTTCCTCCTTTCTCTCAATGGAATTAAACACACTTGAGAGTTACGCAAACTTGAGATGATGGACAGATTTTGGTTTTCTTTTCTTCTTTTCATACACACATTTACCTACACTACTCCAAATGACACCTGGGCACCTCAGTTGTGCTTGTTAACATCACTTTTTGCCAGACAATAGCTGGCGAGATGGGGAGGGATGGGAGGGACGGGGCGGGGGGAGTGATTCTCGGCCATCGCTGCCTTCGGCCCTCTGACACACACCAGGAGGAGAGGGCCGTCCTCCTGCCGTCCAGGGGCCTCTTCGCAAAGCAGAGCGTCTTGGCTAAAGCCATGTACAACGGCTCTGATAGTACGGCTCACCTTCTCCTGTTGCAAAAAATTTTTTTTACGCAGCTTGGAATGCAGCTGTACTGATAGCCATTGACATTTTGCTTCCCGTAATCTTTTATTTTTGTCTTTTTGTTTATGTACATAAGAGATTAAATTGATTTCACACTGGCTACAGTCTTTTGCAGGTTTTGCAAACTTTTCTCTTTTTGTTAGTTGAACAGCGTTAAGTTTAATGAAATGTGCAGAATTAAATTGAAAGTTTCAAAGCCTGTTCGTTCATGTGGCAAGATGAAGGCAGTGTCCTTTTGTAGTTTATTATGTGGAAGGCCAGGCAGAGAAACATACGGCAAAGGTTCGAGTAGCCGTACCCATGGTGTCACCTTTACACCTTTTTAGATGATTTTTAGTTTTTGTCACACCAATCAGCCTGGCCCTCTAGATCAGCGCTCATGTTTTTTAGTTTTTTTTTGCTCAACGATTTTATTGCATTCCCTTTAGGCTTTTCTTTTGTTTCTCGAAAGCTGTGAAATGCCTGTATTGTAGAGTTGTTGATGTTATTAATGTTGCTGTTTGTTTCTTTTTACCCCCTGAACTAAGCTTAGTGCTTTTACAGTAACGCAGGCACACGTGGTTGGGTCAAGACTGTTGAGAGACATTTAAAGCAGGAAGTCTAATAATGAGAAAAGGGCTTCATTTTTCTGACCTGAGGGTATAAATAAAGAAAACTTGGGGCATATGCTGAGACAAATGGGCGCATATTCTTTTAACATTTGTGTTTGGATTTGGAAATGGATGTCCTGAGCCCAGCTTGTCTCATTGAGAGTACACCAGCCATCATTTAAGCCTTGCCTGATTTGTTTTTCTTTTTCTTTTGACTGACACTTTTAACAATTGAGATGCAAGGTTTTGTTTTTCTCCGACTTTATTTACTGAGTATTACCGATGCTTTTAGTACTACTTTTCCCTTGTTTCAGAAGTGTGGTTCCTTGACTTACTGGTGCTATAAGTCACAGAGGACGTGGAAGGCGAGCTGCCTGTCCATATCATTCAGCATAGTAGAGCGTAGGCTTTTTCTGTAGTCATGGGGTTGGGGGGGCTAGTGGTGAAACTCTTAAATTCTGTTGTCATGTATATAGGATGTTTCTATTGATGGCAAAGTACCATTTTTTTCATAGCCACTGTCTGTGTGTGTGTGTGTGTGTGTATCGTGAGTATGGGGAAAAGGCTAGTACTTAGAGAGGTGCGAGGGACTTTGTTCCGTTCTAGATTTGATAAGTTAGTAATTCTTTCTCTCCACTGGTGGTCTCACAGAAACAGCCGCTCCAGTACTGGTGTTGTTTAAATGTAGGCACAAGTACACTTTGTCGGGGATCGAGCTATTATGGATTTCTCCATTTCATTTTCTGGTTCATTCTACACATGACTGCTTGGCCAGTCCTTCTGCATCACACTGTGCTGTATCAGGTGGAATTATGGAAATCTTCCTTCCCTGGAAGATTTTTTTCCTCATTTGTATTGCCACTGTATTTGTGTATTTTAAAATGTGTAAATAAATTAATAAGTACTTGTAAGTTGTTGGGTTTTTTTAAAATTTTCTTTTCACCACATAAAAGATGTTTCTTAAAGACAGTTCCTCCAAAAATGTCAAATTCAATCAGATACTAACACTTAATCAGGTGTCAGAACACCGGGTTAGTTAGACGCCATATTGAATGAGTCTGTGAGGGATGGCGTGCACTGTATAAAGATCGTAAACCATGTCATTTTTACAACTCACAACTTTAAAATCTGTTCTATGAAGAATCTACTGGATTTCTTTTCTTTTCTGAAAGAAGTTTTGTCAGCTGAACAATCGGTGTGAACGCACTGCATTGTTCTACCCTCACAGCCTCGTTTTCATTTCAGTCAAAAATGACTCGGTGTTTTTTTTTAATGAAACATTACAGATTTAAAGTTCGTTTCACTTAAACTTTTGCGATTCAAAATGGTCATAAAGAGATCATTTTGTTAAAGTAAATCATGTGAATCAAGTGGGTTAAGTAATCTGAAGATAAATTTCAGGTTTTAATTCAAATAAAGATAAATTAGCGCAAAGAGCAGCCATGGACTCCGAAAGCGTTGAGTTTGAAACGATGAAAGGGTGAGCAAATGAGAAAATTACCTTTTTATTTCTTCGTGAATGAGTGCAGCTGCAGTTCACGTAATAAACGATAGATGTCACTATTTGAGCACTTTTTTAGTAACTACACCTGTAAAAACAAAGACAACTGTGTGTTTTGTTTAACATTTATTGAGCAGATTTTGTTTCATGTTTTCAGTAAGGATGTCATTTATCAAATTATAGTCACTCTGAAAACTTAAAATTAATATTGCAACTGTTTCCCAGCCTGACTCAGACAGGCACAATGGAAGGGCAGTGCGACTTATTCTGTGGTTACTTGGTCTAAATTTCCCATAGCTGCTCTTGTAACAGATGTATTAATGTACAAATCTTTGACGTGGCGAGTAGCTTAACCAGCAGTAGAGCTGTCTCCTCCAGATGCCGGTATAAAATTAAAACTAATGCCACCAGGCAGTGCTGTCAAACCTCATTTCTATCACATAGAAACGACGGGACACAATGCTTGCTTTTCTGTCATCGTTTTCTAAAAAAACCCCAGCAGTTTCACCACAATATCAAGTGAGTTTAAGCACTTTGGCCTCTAATTTGGTGCATTTCAGTAAATAAAGAATATAGATTATTTGTTGTTAAAAAAATAGGTTTGTTAAACATTCAGAGTAGGAGAAAAATAGGTAGATGCAAATATTGCTGAAAGACTCTTCATATGAAGTCATAAATCCAGAGATACCTGCTCTCTACTTCACTATGCTATTACAATCTCAGCATAGCCATCAAAAGACTTTCGTCAAAAACTAAATTCACAATACAACTAATACTGACTAATAGTTCTATTCCACTAACATAACCACACAGTTTTTGACATCGTCCATTGACATTGAAACATACCAAAGAATATATGGTGAAGTAGGTGGCAGGTGTCAGTCCAGAAGGATTACAGTAGCTCTCTATCAAGAATGATACTGAAGAATATAACAGTACAGATCTTTATACAGGAAATCATGATGTTTTCAGAAGTCTGCTGAAGCCAGTGGACCACACTGCTCACAATGCACAAAACAAAGCGTTTTACATAGTGTATGAGGTCTGTAAATAGGGACACATACTATTACAGAAGCGTTTGAACAGAAGGTGCATTTTGTGTGAGAAGTGGAAACACTACAGATATCTGATGTCTCTGCTGATATCTATGAATATGATCAGACTTAAATGTGCTCACACTTTCAGTTCCTGTGATAGCTTTCTGCTTTGCTTGTGTGATGTGATGTTGATTTTGCACTTAGTTAAAGATGCTATAACAACATTAAACTTTCCAGACTTAAGGCATGCCTCCCCTTTCTACATCTCTGCAGTTTTGGCATAATCATGGTGAACAAGCAATTTATTTAAGCAAACAAAAATCAGCATCTGTATCTTTGAAGCTCTCAGTTTCCTCCAGCAATTTAATAAAAAAAATAAAAAACCTACCCCCCCCCCCCCCCTTTAAGGTGTTTGGGGCAAGTCAAAATTGAACACCCCTCCAAACTCATGAAAACCGCTCTAGCAAATTCACCCATCACGTACTCCAGCGTAACATATGGCTACTGTAAATGTGCAATTTGATTGACAGGTGGAAAGTGCTTCAATTTGTCTAAAGCCAATCTTCCTTTTACTGTTTATAGATGCTAGGATCAGTGTTGGGAAAAGTTACTTTTAAAAGTAATGCATTACAATATTGCGCTAGTCCATAACAAAGTAACTAACTGCGTTACTTTTTATGGAAAGTTATGCATTACATTACATTTGTCACCATACTTTTTGTCACCTGAGCTGGGCTTTCTTCATTTCTAATAACAAAAAACCCAAAAGTTATACTTTGGCGACTGTAAAGGCCCTTTCACTCCAAGAGTGAAATTAATAAGCCTCAGGCTGAAGAAAATGCCTCTGCCGCTGCACTTACTCTCAATTTCTCTCAACACGGGGACAGGAAAGATGTCAGTGAATAAACAGGAAAACAAAGTAACTTGTGTTACTTATTTGAAAAAGTAACTATTTTCTTGTAAATTTAAAAGTAATGCATTATTTTACTTGTTACGTGAAAACAGTAATTAAGTAACTCCCGTTACCCCAACACTGACTAGGACTGTCGCAGAGTGATATCTTAGGACAGTAATTTCACTATCATTTTCTGCATACAAATCCATGACAAAAATCATTTAAAGCACCTTTAACCGATCAATCAACATTGATTTAAGTTAAAGAAATGTCTGTGGTTTTGAGCTACAGAAGTATTAAGAGTGGCCTGTCCAAATCTCTCTGTGGCAGTGCAAATGTGATTTTGAACAGCATGAGTACAGTGTAGGTCTCTATTATTGACTGAATATTTATCTGTCAGTAAGTAGCACACACATTAGGACATCACATCAGACTACACACTGACACATTAACACTAAAAAATTTCCTCAATCTTTGTCTTTCTGACCTCTTCTTAAGCAGAAATGTCCATCAGAGGTCGGATTCTGGACTACAGGTGATGTTCTTATTCTGCTCATCTTTAACTTTAAGAAATGTTTCCACTTCCTTTGGATCCTCCATAACATTCTCAGCTCTAAGTTCACCTGAATTCTTCATCTTCTCTGAGTTTCCATTGGCCTTGTGAGGCTCCTCTTTGGGGGGTGTACTGAAGTGATTCTTTGCCTCCACTGTCTCTCCATTCTCTACTGCAGTCTCTGGTGCCTCAGGCTTCTTCTTTATGAACAGTAAGTTGCATATGGCCAGCACTAAAGCTGACATCACAACTTCAATCCCAGCCAACAGGAAAACAAACATGTAGTTCTTAGTGGAGTCCAGCAGGCGCCCTTGACAAAGTAAGAACAAGGATTTCAACAACATTCTCAGATTCTCAATAGATTACAGTAAGGGTGGCAAATGTTTATAAATTAGTTTATAAATGTTTATAAATTATGTTTATTAGTGTAAAATAACTAATGTTACACACATTTACAAAATATATACTCTAATACGTTATATGAGCAATATCACACTTGTAGACGGGCGAAATGACTGTAGGTAATCACAGCGTGCTGATATACAGCCATATCGCACGTCTATGAGTGTGATATTGCGTTTATAAAACAGTTTGACGGCACGAGTGTGTAAATAAATTAGAAACAACAACGGAGTGACTTTCTGGTGCTCTTCAGTCACTTTTGACCAAAAAATTTTCTGTTTTGAATTTTTAAAAATCACAGCTTCATCAGAATGGTACAAAACTTGGTGACTTTTGTAGCATTTGGAATGTGAACACACAAAAAAATTGAGGGCATGATTTTAGCAGGCTAAGTGGTCGTAAAAAAAAAATCACACTTGTTGTCTTCGATCAAAAATGACCCGACCATAGGAAATGAATGAGAAATTGACAAAAACACAAAAATTCAGCAATGCAGAAAAAAAGTACACAGCAATGACTGGGTGAAACTCTTAAACATCAAGAGTGGAAAACCAACACACACAAGTGTACACACACACTTATATACACATAACACACACACCAATGAACTGGTGTGACTGTAACACAGCAAATATGTAAAATAAAAACAATAATTCAACTACACTGCAGTAAAAAAGTGGACAGCAAGGAAGGAGTTACACTCTAAAACATCAGGGGTGCAAAACAGACACATCCTCTCACACACACTCACAGACACATACACAAATGTACACATTCAAATGAATTGGTATGGTTATAACCATGGTGACCCATACTCGGAATTTGTCCTCTGCATTTAACCCATCCAAGTGCACGCACACAGTAGTGAACATACACCCGGAGCAGTTGGCAGCCAATGCTGTGGCACCCGGGGAGCAGTTGGGGGTTCAGTGCCTTGCTCAAGGGTCTCACCTCAGTCGTGGTATTGAGGGCGTAGAGAGTGCTGGTTATTCACTCCCCCCACCTACAATCCCTCCTGGACCTGAGACTCAAACCCACGACCTTCAGGTTACAAGTCCAACTCTCTATCCATTAGGCCACGACTGCCCACAACTTGCAACTATAGTTGACTAATGAGGCTTTTGGAAAACACACCCCAGGAGACTGATATCATCACACACATCTCAAAGGTTAGTCATTCTTAAATGCCTAAGCTGTAGTCTGTCATCAAGATGATTTGGTATAATTACCTCCCAGGACTGTCTCGCATGATTGTGTTCCCAAATATCAGGCATCCGCCTTCAAATGCAAGATAACATGACAGCATTTGTGACAGTGTTTTAGCTGCATGCTCTGAGGCGCAAGTCATTTATTCTGTAGGAAAAAGAGCCACAGGCTTCCCCGCTTGCCACGTTTTTATTATTGGTACTTTGCACCATTTCCCCAGGAAATTTATTCTGTAGAACACATGGAATAGAGACAGTTCTTTATTCACAAATGTTTTATGCAACATTCTAATTTTGCGCAAATTGGCAAATTTGGGTGGAAACAAGACATCGCTAATATGCAAAAAAAAGAATGTTAACCCAGAGTTTAGGAAAGTACAGTGTGAAACCCAAGGTTATCCAGGATCCAGAATTGTTAACCCCATATGAGCAGTTTGAAACATGAAGCAAAATAATTCAGGAT
>JAUZSZ010000083.1:10604084-10614526 GCA_034780575.1 Labeobarbus marequensis
CAAAATTTGTGTTTTAGGTATGGGTGTGTGAAATTTACTTTGTACAACAAAACGTTGTGTTTACCACAGGCTTTATTTTACTCATAAACTGAAAAACCACATATAGGAAAATTTCAAAGGAACCATTGTCGGATTACTCATCTGGATTCTGAAGTCATAGTTCCCCCACTCAATAGCGGGCCCATAGCTGATTAGCAGAACTATAATGCGAGTTAGCTGGAGAATTACAGCTGCACTAAGTGTATACAAACCACACAACACACAAAACATTAAAACAATAATTACTTATCATACTGACAGGTTGTGAGTCGGAGGAGCAAGCTAGTCCAAACAATTTGGGCACTGACCCATCTTTCAAAGATAACTGGTTTACGAATTCCGATTGAACTCGCGGAGATTTGGGAAGTAGTCGTCAATGAAGTGATAGGAACACAGTAAAAGTCTGGGATTATACTGCTGTGGTACGGTAGTAACGATCAATTTTAACCACGGATTCTTCACAGCCTCATACTTTGGAAGTAAAAATAAACTGAATTTTTTGCGGGAGATCCACACAGAACATAGATTAGCATTATGCAGATGTGGTAACTTGTGATGTGTGAACCTCATGGAAATGGGATTTGAATTTTAAATGACTCGTTAAAGCGATTCAGAGTTGACTCCTTTTGAGAGACAGTAACTTTATCATGCACTTGCAGCTTTACAACTTTGCAGACTGTTTACATTCACATACGTTACACATTGCATAAAAGATCATTTTCAAAAATCCATAATAGGAGCACTTCAATCAATAACCACCATGTTATAAGTCTATCAACAAATTTTTATAATACACAGATCACTTTTATAATATACAGGCAACTGAAATCAATATTTCATGCCCACATTTTTTTTGCTAAGCATTCATGGAATTTATGATAATAGCTGGGCATCATGAGACGTGTATTGACAGGACTAACATTTTTCTTTTTGCAATTTAGGCTGTGAGGAGATCCTGAAAACCCGCAACATCAGCGCGCAGCCATACCAGACAGACAATGGCTACTACTATCAGGTGGGAAGATTTCTAAGTGTTTGGCTAGTTGATGCTGCTGTCTCTTCTTTCCCACATGATGTGTGCAATTATACCATTGGTCCCCGCAAAAAAATCAAGACACTAAGTCCACTCAGCTGAACACACTGCTTGTTTGTCATTGTGCACATGCACCTAATTGCACTCTGCTGAATTAATGGCCATTGATCAAATAATTGAGGATCTCTGAGGTACTAGAACTCTAAAAGTTGTTGATAGAGATGACTATATGGTTGAAAGGTTTGGTGTATGTGTTAACACGGAGAAATGCTTTTTCAGTGGAAATGGCATCAGTAATATAGAAGAAAGTGTTTTTGTGTTTGACTGAGTTTTTCCCTGTTTGTGAAAAAGAATAACTAGCATGTATTGTAGCACTATTTCGGCTATGGTTGGCTTGAACCAGGCTAATATATGTTTGTTGTACCGGTTTTTAATTCTTACTGGGGGACATGCTCTCCTGCTTGTTCTTAACGTGTTCATTTACACCATATAGAGGCAGTAAAAATCCAACGCCAAGCCAGAAACTATAAGCACTTCAGTTGGCAGTGTGTCTAGATGCATTAGGGACACTTAACAGGGAGAGCCATCTATTGTTCTCCAAAGGAATGACCTTCTTTTCGTCCATACAGATTCAGTGCTTGGCTTGTGTGAACTTGATAGATTAGAGTAAGTGGAGCCAAATCACATCCCCAGCTTGTCAGCTCTACTTCACACATACACAGCAATCTATACTGCCACTGTTTCACAGGCTGCTGCTTGAGTTACAGTTTAAGCATTGTAAAACATAACTTGACACCGGATGTTTTGATGGCTGCTGTCAACATGCTGTATGTGACTCAGTGGAGCTGTCAGTCAAACAGTCAGAGTAGAGAGGAATCCATAGACACTTACTGTACACAAAGACATTTAGATGTATTATTATGCAATTAATCACACATTTTGTTTTTATTATAGCTTTCAAAGACCTCTTGATATCAAAATCTGACAGCATGTCTGTTGGCTGTGAGGTCATCTAAATGCCAGTGTGCTCCTAATGCCTGGAATATACTACACAATTTTTGCCCACGATTTTCCCCCAGTTTACAGTTTGGATAAGTCAATGCTAATTGCCGAAAGTCAGAGCCAGTCTGCTGGTTTGAGTTGACAGATTTCATAAAATCGCTTAGTGTATGATGGTCACAGACTTGATTTTTCAGCTTCAGACTCTGATTCCATCAAGTCGGAGGATATCAAACATGTTCACATTTTCAGCTGATTATAGAACACAATTGTTTTCATTTGTCACGCGTACCCTAACAACAAGGTGCACGTTTCTGTGTGAGTTTGTTGTGATTGAAACAATTTTAAAGTCTGCTAGTGTATGATCCTCAATCGTTTAGTGTATGATGGCCTGTTTTTCCTCTGTGACTATTACAGATTCAGTAAGTGTATGATGCCCAGTTTTTAAAAAATCTGTTCAGATTTTAAAAGTCGTGTAGTGTATTCCAGCCTTAAAGCTAATTAAAATGTATTTAAAATGTAGCAGATATTTGCATGTAATGAAATCTTATGAAATCTTAGTCTTTTTCTTCTTGGAAAATGCACCAAAAAATATCAAGTCCAATATTAAGTGATCCATAGGGGGAAATACACTTTTTTTGAGCAGTAAAGAAAGAGCGAGACTGTTCACCCAAAAATGGAAATTCTGTCATGAATTGCTCACCCTCATGTTGTTCCAAACCCGAAAGACCTTCGTTTATATTTCGTTCAACAAAATTAAGATATTTTTGATGAAATCTGAGAGCTTTCTGTCCCTCCATAGACAGCAAGATCAAGGCACAGAAACGTCATGGTACTCTTGTGAATGGAAGAGTGAGTGGAAGAATTGTTAAATAAAGTTGTTATTTTTGTGCACAAAAAGTATTCTCATAGCTTCATAAAACTGCGGTTTAACCACTGATGTCACATGGTCTATTTATATTGATATAAAACTTTACTTGCTCTTTTTAATGAGCGAACATTTAAGTTTGGTAGTAACATCTAGTTTTGAAAACATTTTCTTTATTATTACTCAATTTATAGATTTCCTCATTAAATAATATCACATAGTAAGCGCAAGAGCTGTTTCTAATATTAGAATAAAGCCTGTTATTGCAACAGTGTTCATCATCACTAGGTGGCAGTGTTTGGAAAGAAAACAGATACATTTAGCTCAAAACAGACAAAGAAAAGGCTTTTATAAGCAACACAGCAACACTTTGATGAAAATATTATGTGTATGTGAAAAGCAAGGATTAGAATTCTGATCAAAAATGGCATTATGCAGATTTATTGCTTAACATACTGATCTAATATCATTAGTATTATCCATCACCAGTTGTAATCTAAAATAGCTTATTACAGTAATGTATTGAAGATATTAAGCATTTTACCAGTCAGACATTACATTTCAGAGTGAAGCTGGTTCTTGTGGATATTAAAAACTGCAACAGTAGTGAACAAACTCCTCTATTGACACTAGGATTGTAATAACGAGCTTCATAACCATATTGTCATTCATTTTAATGCTTACATAGTAGCACCACTATGAAAACCTTTAAGAGAAAAAATAGCTATAGAAAAGGAGAGACGTATGAACAAATCTGGACGTTTATAGCCAGTTGTGCTAACAATGCCTGTTTGATCAGTTCACAGTCTGAGCAGGAAATTATTAATTTTTTGTGTCGTTTATACCTGATCATTTGCTTTCTGGAATACCCAGTGTTTTCCAACAGACAGGAAATGTTATGTGTTTCCATTCAAACGAAAAAGGGTGGTGCAGGTATTCCAGGGTACCTCCTGTAGTACAGGGTTTTTATTTATTTTGTTTTAAATTGTGGGACTGCTGTCATGTGAGGATGTGCAAATGAAGTCTGCATTGCTCTTTGCTCTTTCTGTGCTGTGCTGCAAATGGTTCTATTAGCACTTCAAATGAACACTGGACTGAAGCTCTGCATTGATCTTCAGCAGAGCACCTTTCTTTCTCTCCCTCTCCTTCTTTCCCTCCCTCTCTCTTTCCAAAAACAAAAAGCATTGAAATGTTAATTTTCTCTGACGGTTAACAACATAACACCATAAGATAGAATATCTCTGAATGACACTAATATTTCCATCACAGAACTTGACATGTTTCATGTCATGCTGAACTAGGATGCAATTAAGCTGCCATTCTCAAATATTGTGTCATTTCTGTGTCCTCACTGACAGTCAAGTCTTTCTGATCACAGCAGTGTAGTGTGATTACTGTCACAAAGAGACACCGCCATACTAAATGCATATCTTAACAGTGTTTCTGTTTTGTTGTATGGATCATTGTGCACACACATCACGTTTTAGAGATTAAGGTTACAGACAGCTGGTCAGATTGACCAAGCACAGGACCTACTTGAGAGCAGTTAATGGCTTACTTAGTCTGTTAATGCTACTTATGTGAGTACTATATCCTCCACTGACACACAAATACTCTTTACTCACACTTTTCTCTTTGGTGACCAATTACACTAACTTTTGATAAAACTATTAGTGGAAAAATTGTTGTTTGTGGTGAAAATTACACCACAAAATAACACAGTGATGTCTGCTGATTTCACTCTTTTGTGTGGTAACACTTTACAATAGGGTTTCATTTGTTAACTATATTTAATGCATTAACTAACATTAACAATGAGCAATGCATTTGTTACAGTATTTATTATAACAAAAAGACAAATGTGCTATGTTTAATTTTATATCACAATCTATTATCACAAAATATTACAATCTGAGACAAAAGCGTTTCTATACTTTAGTTTCTACAGTACGTGCGTATATGTGTATGTACTGTGTTCGGTACAGCTCACTTGTGATTGGAGTTTGAACTCAGAGATGTTTCTTCTGAGTGACTGCTGCTGAATGATAGTTGAGTCAGAGCACTAATGAACATTGATTACACCAATAGATAACCACAGAGAGAGAGCGAGAGAGAGACTAGAAGAGGATGTGATGAGTTGGTTGTGAGCTCATTTTACTAGAGATATTATTAAACTCTATTGTTGTTGACTTCTAAAGAATACAAAGTACATTTTTTTTTGTTTTCTATTCTTATGGTCTTGTAGTTTCAGCTTTCTGCCTGTAATATCAGTGTCTGAACACAATGTCTTCCATTTTATATTACTGTAAAGGAATGTGAATCTTTGGTTGGACTAAGCTGAATCTGTACAGAAGTGATTTTACTGCTGGTAATTGGGAAAGTCAAGACTGAATGTCCTTGGCTGTCATTGAGACAGAGAGATTGTAGGGTTCAATGGTGGAGAGAGCAGCAAAATGCTTCAGACACACATCGGTCTCTGTGCAGTATTCATCAGTTCTACTCTATCATCTGTATCTCAGGTCACATCAACCCTAGTGTTCATCAAGAGATTTCAAATAATGGATTATACAGTAGGTACTGAAGATTCAATGATGGGACTGTTTTTGTGATTAATAACCATTCAAATGTTTGGGTTGGTGAGATTTTTTAAATGTTTTTGAAAGAAGTCTCTTATGCTCACCAAGACATTTAATTTGTTTGATCAAACATAAAATTTTAAAATAGAAAATAAAAATGTTTTTAAAATGTAATTTATCTGTTGGAATTTATCAATTTTCAAAACAGTTGTGCTGCTCAGTGTTTTTGTGGAAACTGTGATATATAATTTTCAGGATTATTTGATAAATAGAAAGTTTAAAACAATTCCATTTATTTGAAATAGAAATCTATTATAAATGTCTTTTCTGTCACCTTCTATCAATTCTATGGATTCCTACTGAACAAAAGATTAGTGTTTTAAAAAGAAAGTCTTACTGACCCCATGTGTGGGTCATCGTTAATATTTCAGTCCCCTGAAGTTTTTAAAGTGGCGGTTCGCCAAAATGAATTGTTAGAAGCTTTTTACAATACTTTGGTATGCCCATTATTATGAATAAAAAGAGTTATTGCATTTTTAAAAAAAAAATAGCATAAAAGAATGTCTTAAATCTATCTTAAACCAAGCATTTTGTCATGTCCCTGAGGCACTTCACTGAGTTTGTACTTCTAAAATTATTAGCAAAATGTGCATAGTATATATGATTTTTGGCAATAATGTAAACATTTATTTGTGTTTGTTTCTTGTGAAAAATATTTTTCTGAACAAATGACAGATATTTTATAAAAAACTGATTTTAAAGTTATGTATTTCAGTCTGAACTCAATCCTATCACACTAACAATTCTACACCCATAATAATTTAGACTCCACTCATATCTGATATCATTCACCAGAAATGAAATCATTCAGGTCTCTTTAATAGTGCTCATCTGTGCAGCACCACAACAAACATCATCATAAAGTATCTGTGTCTGCTCAGAGTAGAATGATTACAGTTGATATTAAAACAGATTTGTGCTTAAGCAGGTGGAGATTCAATCTGTTGGAGTTTCAAGCACAGTGTTGAAATGAGATGCACAGCGACAGAGTGTGATGAAGATGTTTCGGTGTGAGTTTCATGCACCACAGTGCTCCCTTCATCAGGAGCACTGCAACACTGCTCTATGTGACACTGAATTTCACTGGCCAGTGCCTGTTTCCTGTGAGCCTAAAGAGAAGATTTATATACTGAAGAATAGATCTTTTTGTAGCCATAATTGCTTGTTAATGAGTTTTGATAAATATGTTTGTCATAATGATCTTGCATTTATCAGTGTATTAACTGGCAGGACTTAAAGGGATTGTTCACCCAAAAAATGAAAATGATCTTCATGTTGTTCTGTGGAACACAAAAGAAAATATTTTGAAATATGTCTTGAAATATGTTTTTTGTCTATACAATGAAAGTCAGTGTTATTCAAAAAGTCTTTTTCCACAGAAGAAAGTTTTGGAACAATATGATGAATCTAGTTTGATATTAAAATATGAAAGTGTTGGCAAATGCAAAAATAAATGTTGTAGTCTATCAGTACTTCCTGTGCAGAGAGAGATTGTATGTCGTGTGTGCCAAATGAAAGGAAATCAAAAAGTTATTGGCAGAACTGCCACTACATTTGACATTGTCCTTTAGTTCAGGGTCAGAGGCAACCCATTTTTCTGTGATCCTGTGCAGAACTACTACCCGCTGAGTCCAATCACTGCCATCAAGCTTTCAACATTATACTGTTTATCATGTTGTCTCCTCTCCTCTCCTCTCCTCTCCTCTCCTCTCCTCTCCTCTCTTGTTTTATTTTTAGTTAACAATGAGAACACTGGTCCTTATAGTTAAACATTGAAATGTATTAATATTACCTTGACTGAACAGGCCTAACATTATTAAAAATTATTAGCGTCACTGCTGAGAAAAACCCACGTAACCCACCCTAAGCTGGTTTAAATTGGTCATAATTTAGGTTTGTCTCCCAACCCTGCCAAGTTGTTTATCTGGATTAGTAGGGCGGACATGTGCCCAAAAGCCCTTTAAAACCATCCTGACTAGGCTGGGAGGCAAGTTAAGAACAGCAAACCAGCTTAGTCTAATTAAAAATAATTCCAAAATGCATTGAGGGTCTGCATTTCAAATTAACTCGTATCTAGTGTAGTCTGGGTTGTTGTTTTTTTCTTAGACCTTGTGTAGTTTCAATGCATGGTTACATGGTTAGTTGAATTTCTTTGTATTTAGCATTGTTTTGAGTGCTATCAGATCTGTGACCCATTTATACATTGCAATCCCCCAGTTCAGACCACTGGTTTTAGATTATAGAGGAATACAGTCATTTGTATGCACATTGTGCCCAAACTGCCAAGCCTGTGTTCACTGTGTTCCCTCCTGCTCTTCTGCCTGCTTCTTACTCTTGCTGTCTGTCACTTCATCCTCTATTAATTTTCTAATCCACTCTGTGTTACACTAGTAGCTGCATGAACATTTGAAGCTTTGCATCTTGATTTTTCTTCAACTCATTGTTAATTTGCTGTTGTCCAGTATGTGTGTGTTGTCTGATTCCTTCTGCCTTCTGGCTCATCGGTTTGATTAGAGAATGCACTGTTTGTGGCCCCCTCACTTATTCTCTTTCCCTCTTTTCTCCTCGTCTTTCCTCACATTCCAGAAGTCCTCCTAATCTACCAGCTGTCAATCATAATAAGGGTGGGAAAGGGGGGGGGGGGTAGGCTGTGATCACGATTTCTACCGAGGGGAAGCATTCACTGAAGCCTAGTTGAATGCAGTTAAAATGACCCTATAATTCAAATTATGAAAGCCAAAAATGGGCTCTGTGGGTTTTTGTATTTATAAGATATATTTATGTAATATAACATGATCAAGAGTGCTGTTTTCCTGAAAATTAGCATGTGAGAGTGATCGCAAATTTAATATTGGGTGAGTTACATTTTATCTCTTTCAACAGTTAAAGTAGTTCCAAACAAAGTCAGAACAGAACATTTGTGCATCTCACAGCAATGCAGCAGTGTTTTGTTCCTGAATGAATCTCTTTTTGAAAGAATCATTTGAGTCAATGATTCAGTGATCCATTTACAAAGACAGTTGCTGTGTCCCAGTGTGTCTTATACTACACCCTTAAAGTATGTACTCTTTTGATGAAGAAAAGTACAAACTTTTGAGTGTGTAGTAGAAGAGTAGGCAAGCTTTGGGACATATCACATCATACAATTGCATCTTTAACGGAGCGCTCTGTCACATAGTTAAACGCACCCTGTCAGTCATCTTGTCACAGTTAACATCCTCCATATTTCATTTAATTTAACTACCGTATTGGAGAGAAAAGAAGTAACAGGTTAATTTGCTAGCCATGGGTTTTTATGTGGAGAAACTCTGCTCATATTTTTTGCATAATGACCCATTTGAATGTTAATGACCAAACAGATGCTTATAAAAGTTCACATTGTTGTTGCAGTTGAAATATAACACAGATAACATTAAATAAACATTTTTTACCAGGTTTTACCTGTCTACTTAACCGTCGATCATGCACATCTGCCATGTTTGTGGTTTTTAACACTTTTTATTTGTGTTTGTAGTTCTGAACCGAATCCTTCGCCAAAGTGGAATGGATTGTGGGCAATATTAGCACGGATCCACACTTCAGAAATCTACTTGAAGTAGCGGACCATCTGAGGACTTTTGGCATACTTTTTTCAACATACTATGCTTTGGGACACACTTATTATAATTTCACATACTGTTTAGGATGGATAATATGAACATTGGGATGCAGGGCGTCACTTGCTTCATTTCGAACTGAACCAGCACAAAAACACACTCAGCAAAATATTGTTTAATTGAAAAAAATCCCAAAATAGAACATGCTAGCAATCAGACAGCAGACATTTAAAAACTCTTAGAGCGCTTAGCAATCACATAAGCTGCGTCTCATTTCAGAGGCTGCAACCTTCAGAGGTCGCATTTGTCAGCCACATAAACAAGAATTTTATCACGGTTACTTTTCTTTGCCTCAATGAAATATGCGGGTGACAAATGGAACCTCTGGAGGACACAGCTATTGTAGAACCACCCTGGATACCCACAGTCAAGCACCACTCGCATTTTCTATTAAAACTCTAACTGTTTGTAATAATAGTCTAACATTATTTTTCATGCTCAAACTATGAAAATAATTATGCATTTGTTTATTTTCCTTTGAGACATGACAGCAGGAAGCAGGTGGAGCTCAACCACACCTGACTGAAATAACAACTGTCTCTCATAACACAGTATTTTTAAAACCTGCAATCCTGGTAAAACAGTGCAAACATGTCTGAAACAGAATGGCTTTGGCTGTGTAAACAGCATCAGTAGCTGAGTAGCAATTGGTGACAGAGCTGTGGGAACATCTATTCATCTGCAGCCAACACCCTCCTGATCTAACAGCATCCTCTCTCGCGTTTCCACCCTCCCTCCCTCTTTCTTCCATCTTCTCATCTAAAGCTCAGACTGTATCTGTTTCCCTGCAGAATCACCTAGATAAAGTGTAATGTATTTGAAGATGGTTTGAAGAGATGTTCATAGCTCTGATAGAGAGGGAAGAGCATGTGTGAGGTAAGGGGGTCTGGTTCAGGCTGCTGCTGCTGCTGCTGCAGCAGCAGCACTGAGCTCATGGGAATCGTGGGAAAGTGGGGCATCACTTATACACAGCAGAGAGGAGGAACGGAGGTGGATTGCTCTTTCGTTCTCTCTCTCCCTCACACACCTGCATAAACATGCATCTCAACCCTCACACATATGCAGAGCACAGCATATGTGAGACTTCTCACTTGCAGCTGTGGACGTGTGAATGTACATGTGTAAATGTTCACCATTGATTAGATTTTTATTTCATCCGTCTTTGCCTCTAGCGAGAACTCATTTCCGCTGTGAATTTATGAGGAGTGTTA
>JAUZSZ010000083.1:10625583-10636162 GCA_034780575.1 Labeobarbus marequensis
ATCCTTCGGAAATCATTCTAATATGCTGATCTGAAATGTTTCTTGTTATTATTAGTGTTGGCATTCTTCAGTATTATTTAATGAACAGAAAGTTGAAAGGAACAATATTTATTTGAAATATAAATATTTTGTAAAATTCTAAATGTCTCTTTTGATCAATTTATTGTGTCCTTGCTCAATAAGAAGTACAAAAAATAAATACATATAAAAAAAAACTCTTAAGCCCCGTTCACACCAAGCATGACAACGATAAAGATAACGATAAAGATATAGTTCTAAAAATCGTCTCAGTATTAAAGAATAGCAATGTCCACACCACAACTATAACGATAAAGGCACAGAGAAAGGATATCGTTGGAATCACTTCCAGAACGATTTTTTTTCCAGCTGATGAACGATAAAAACACTGACAACCAATCAGAATCCATCCTGCTATAACGAGGTTGAGAATTTAAAGCGGCAGACACACGTGCGCTTAGAATAAACAGATGATATCATTCACTGGTGTGGGCGCTAATATCGTTATCTTTATAGTTATCTTTATTGTTATCGTACTTGGTGTGAACGGGCCATTACTGACCCCAAACTCTTGAACATTTATGTGTGTATTATATATAGCTATAGTAAGTTTCTGGACTTTTATCATTTTAATTCTAACATTTGCTTGGTTTAATGTCATCCGCCCTTATCCGGTATAGGATGGTTCTGTATACATAGGGTACTGTACATAAGTCAATCCGGTTCTCTTGTCTCCTGCATTTAAGATTAGCCATTTAGCAGTTGGTCTGACAGCTTTAGATATCGATCCGTTATGAAATGCTGCATCAGGCCTGGTTATTGTGTGGGCAGTAGAGAATCTGTGCTTGACCAAGGGCACTATCTGCACTACCATTTCATGTACGTCATAATGCAAAGCCCAGCAAAAGATATAATTCAGAGTTACAGTTAGGACAAGAGGTTAATTGCAGTTTGGACACTCTAAAACCCAATAATGTGGTGCATCCAGACTATTGCTCTGCCAAGGGAGAGGGGTGGATGAACGTTTCGTGACCGACCTTTTTGAAGTCAGTGGTACACTTTTATGATTGTGCCTGGATGTTAGAGCAGCTAAATTGAGAACCATATTTCCACTTGTCTCGACATGTCTTACTTTCAAAGGGATGCCTACACATGCTGTGTGCTTAGCCAAGTGCCCCTGTGGTATTGATTGTGTAACTGCAGCTCTGGGTGCCTTTCTGTGTGTTTGTTGAGTTACCATTTTCAAGGTCAATAAAGAGTTCAAAGGTGTTTTGCTTTGATGCCGTCCAGGGAAGGGCGGCTGACAGTTTTAGAGCCCTGAGAGCTGGATTATGACTCATGGCTCCTGGTAAATCCACACTGTCTTTTGTCTGCTGACTGTGTAGGCAGTGAGATGGCCAGCTATCCAGCTGCATTTCCACTGAGATCTCAAACAAAACCAGCCAAGCACAGTTGATACAGAAAATGAGCAGCCAGCTTGAATGTCGCCCACTAGCATGTTTCTGTTGTCACTTCTGCAACATAACTGACAGTAATACGTCAGTGTACTAAAGTGTTTAGTTTACAGGTTCATTAGGGTCACTAGCCAAAAGTAGCATTTAGCAAAAACTGTAATGCTGTAGGTGGTCCAAAATGTTTGTTTTAAGTGGTTTGTTTCCTGAAAAATCCCCCAAAACAGCAGCTAGTACAGCAGCTGTTATCATGATAAATTTGAGAGGTTTTTCTGTCATGATTAAGTGCACACTTGACATTTCTTGTGAGCTGCACTTGAAAAGGCTGTGAATATGATGGTGCACTTTGGACGCTAGCCAGAATTGAATGTTGTGTTTGTTTGTTTGTGTGGGATGCTGTCATTTTAAAATGGCAGATCTGTAAAGAAGTGCTGTTCTTCTCCAGATTTACAGAGAAAAATTAAACCGCATCTAAACAGTAGCAAAAAATATTTGCTCTACTTTTACTGAGGAAAATAATCTAATAATGTATGTGAGTGAGATATCTAGGTGCATTCCTCCATCATGCATCTTCTCCTAGACTTCACAGACAAAACTTCTCTGTTATTTATAGATCAGAGAGCTTTGGGACATGTTGTGCATTTGAATGTCTTCAGGCATGCTCCGAGACAAAGACATAGTGTCGCATCAAACACATTTAATCCACTACCATTCAAAAATTTGGGTTTGGTTTTTTTTTTTAGTTTTTGAAAAGAGTATCTTATGCTTACCAAGGCTGCATTTATTTGATCAAAAATACAGAAAAACGTAATATTGTGAATATATAATTACAATTTAAAATAACCAATTTCTATATGAATATATTTTAAAATAAAATTTAAAGTGATGGCAAAGTTGAATTTCCCGCAACTAATCAAGTCTTAAACGTCAAATGAGAAATCATGCTAATATGCTGATTTGCTGCTCAAGAAACATTTCTTATTATTATCAATGCTGAAAACAGTTGTGCTGTTTAACATTTTTGTGGAAACTGTGAAATCTTTTGTAACGTTGTGTTTTTTTTTTTTTTTTTTGGTGACTTTTAATCAATGTATTGCATCCTTGCTGAAAAAGTATAAGTAATTAGTAATTATTCCTTAAACTAACTGACCCCAAACTCTTAAACGGTAGAATACTTTCTAACCATTTCATTTAATTCACTCTCACGATTACAGAACTTTAATTATTGGACTGTCCCTTTTAAGCCAAGTAATAAAAGGATATTGCTTTTGGTCAGTAATGACACATAAAAGTGTGTTTGATTACACAATAACCATCGACAGAATCCCGATTACAATACAGCAGCTTTGGCTCGGCATGAACATCACAATGTGTTTGAATCAATACCTGGCTGCATATTCCAGAGCAGAGTCACTGGCATTTTAATGATGATCATCCTTCCAACTCAGCCCACTGTAAGTACTGTGAACACACTGGTGGGCGTATTTTAGCTCTTAGCATCCCAGATTTTGGATGTTAGCTGTATTTACGCTTTGATACAACTTAATCTGTACTCAGCAATATTACATGAAATGCTGGAGGTACGGGTGGATCAGCAGTACTGCAGCATGACAGTATATACATGGTAACCTTAAAAATCGTCAAAGAGCAAAATGTGCAAACTGACCCTGCTTTGATTTTTAACAGTAAGTCGAAACATTAAAATACAATTCTGATACCTGTAATTTTGTACAGTCAAACTGTTTTAAAATGACTGCATTAAAATGAAACTGCCATTCACTGGCATTCATACATAAATAGTCCACAAATCCTGCTTATTGTAAATGAATCCGTTAAATCAATTCATTGACACGGCATCATATTCACAGAGTAATGGTGAGTGAAAAGATAACAGCAATTTCTTAACTGCATTTATCAGTGAAACACATGTAACTATGTGTATATGCGATTTTTTTTGTTTACAAAAATGCTATGAAGTATATTTGTGTATTAATGCATGTCTAACATTAAAGCAGTCTGTCAGTAGTAGAGTGTAAATAATGAATGTTAAGTCTAGGCATTCCAGACAGTGCTGTCTAAGGGGGGCTGGCAGATTCAGGTCGGGTTGGACAAAAAGGGGTCTTAGTTTATAGCTCACTTATCTGGGCTCTCACTGCAGGAGACCCCTGCATCTCCTCTTACATTACTGCAGTCAGAGTGTATCTGATAGGGCTGCATTCATCACAGTCGCTGCTCAGCAGGGAGAACCTCCACTATGCTGTCAAAGCTTCACATTAAGTGTATGCAGATATCAGTCATCAGCTCCTCTGCTCTTATCTCCAAAGATCCAGCCATGTGGGAAGAATCAAAGTTTTACTCAGATTTGCGACTAGACCTGTGATGTTTAATCCTGAGGCTGGCCGTTACATTTCCTTTTCATAGGCATAATCTCAGATCAGACCAGACAGAAAGGTTTTTTCCTTAAGTCTTTTTAATAAATGCACAGGACTAGTTTGAGGACTGGATATGTATGCTAGTTATCCTGCAGGTCCAGCTAAATCGGTACAAGTTATAAATAAAGATTATTGAAGTGTGTTGTTCAAGAAAATACCATTTCAGTCATTTTAGTTCAAAATTTCATGTTTAATTCAGTGTCGCCACTTTTTTATTTGTGAAAATTACTAGCAAAATCCTACACCTGATTTATTTTCAGTGTAGGTCTCATTTCTTACATCTGCCATGTGGTGTGAGTGGAGAGGTGTGTGAATATCGTGTGTGACCTACAAAGGAAGGTAACGGACTCGCTGAGGTGTGAATGTGAGAGGGGTCACTTCAGATACACACTAACACACTGCTGCACTCACTGAGATACACTCAGATATGAATGAAATGCTTTTAGGAAAAGGCTGACTTTGCGATTGAAGGAAAGACAATTGTTTTTAATACATCGTATATTGAGTAAAGAAGAAATAAGGAAGAGGGAAAAATACGGTAAAGGCTTAGCATAAAGAGTGAGGGATCAAAGGAGAGTAGAGCAGCTGACTATTACATTCCTGTGCTAATCAAGCAGTAGTAATATAGAGAAGATCCCTATTAGAATTAGATGTATGTCTAAAGCTGTTCCTTAGGGACCCTATAAGTCAATTTGAGTGTTTACACATAAGCATGATGTTACATTAGGACAAAATATCAAACTGACTGGCATTTATTTTAAAGAAATATAGTACAAATACATTTCAAGCAAAACATTACGCACATGCGCACACACACACACAAATACAGCTAGAAGGGTTTAAATAAAACAATAAATACGCAGTTCAATATTATGACAAAAATAATTTGTCAGACATCAGTGATCCATGTTTGTAGTTAAAATGATAAACTACACCCTGGCTTAAAATTGCCTTCAGAACAGATGGTTAAAGTCATTTAAAATTGTTTGATATTTTATCTGTGCATTGAAATCTGAAAAATCTAAGTGAACTTAATTTAAAAGTGTTCAAATGTATATTTGGAGTCACTGTATGACAAACTAGCAATTTATGGCTATTTATTTCTGGAGTTAGTGATTTTTCACATGGTATTAAAGTTGTGGAGAAGTCTGTTTCATTGTACCATTGCCTTATCAATAAATGTCAACAAATTATGATCATCTATGAGGGATGAGCTAAATCATTTAAAGCACATTGATGTACACTGTAGTTCCCCAGAATGCAGTAAAGGCTTAATGACCAGCCATAACTCTCAGCTTTAATAATACAGTATCTCCCAAGACACATAGATGCAAAAATAAATACACTTTAGACATATTAGACAGACAGAAAGTGTCAGAAATGTATTTATACATATAAAGACTTATTGATTTAACAATCTCTTATAGTGTGATAATTAGTCTGCTCTGTCTGTGCAAATAACAACGAGCCACTGGGCAACATCAGCTGATTCCAATTGTCCTCCTGCCATTGAGATGTGACGTGAATTTTAATAAGTAAATTAATATTTTGAACTGCACATGTTGTAGGACAGAATGGATGTAAAAAAAAAAAAGTCAACCTTGTGAGAGTGAGCAGAGAAATGTTCACTGTGGTATAAATTAAATGGAGAATATTTAAATCTTATTTCATTTTGAGAGCACCATTTCTGTCTCTGGCATGCAATATAAATACTTGTCCTTTTCTTGTCTTTGTTACACTCACTTTTCGTTAGTCGATTGAAGTGTTTCACAACAATTCACCATGATGTCCTTTGTCCTGTGTTGGCGTCCGTTGTGTCTTCTGGGGTTAATGAGCAAAGTTTCCATAACCTTTGACCCATTATCTTTTGTGTCACTCTGAGAAAGGTCTTCTTTCTAAAACTAGAAAGGTCTACATTTACATTTGCATTTTGAGCGATATGACTTTATTTAACAGGTTTTGTATGATATCTGTTTGCAGCACGGGGAGGGGAGTCTGGGACCCCCGATCATTGTGTGCACGCGGCCGTACCCAGAGTGCCAGCTGTATTCTGATGAGGAAGCAATGGCCGGGCGGGACGTGCAGGAAGCAGACATGGACAGTGCAGGAGACAGCGGGGCAGGATCTGAATCTTATGATGGAGGACGTCATGATGATAAAGAAGGACTGGGTGGACTCTTTCTACGTGGAAACAAGTCAGCAGCATGGATGTTTATGTTTTTTGTTGTTGCTGTTTTAACATTATTTGAGCATTATTTGAGCATTATTTAAGAAGCAAAATACATCTTGCCAGAATTTTTGTTAAAATATTAATTGAATAACTATTTTTTCATTAAATTAATACAAATACATTTAATAATACATTTACTGTAAGAATTAGTACATAAAGTGAGACCTGTGGGTTTGGTTTTAGCTGTGGTCAGATGGTGTCCTCGGCAGCCGCTTCAGTAATCTCAGTGGAGGAGCAGTTTGAGGACTATGGAGAGGGAGAAGATGTGGACTTCACTCCCAGCAGCCCCATCCCTGATGATGACACACGTACCAATGGTTTCTCTGACTTGGGCTCCTCTCTGCCCTCCAGGTTAACTAGCTCACTTTAGCACACACCTCTCTCATGAAATACTGACATATGGTGTTATTCTGTATGATCTGTTTCATTTGATTGCATGGATGAATAAGGGTGAATAGCATGAAACCAGACATGAAAAAGTCAAAGCCAAAACAAATAGAAATAAATAAGAAATTATATTTTACTTAATTATTATTTTCATGGCAATTAAGCACATCCTTTCCTGAAACATAAGCACAAAAATATAAAGTGAAAATAAAAAGTGCATTGTGGTAATGATAATTTGGGTGTGTTTAAGATGTTCTTAGGGTTAAAAAGATAAAATAATAATAATAAAAACTTTGCACATTTTCAAAGTTTAATTTAATATTTTTTAGGTTGAAATATGACATATTTGTTTCATAAGAGTCACTAAGAATATTATTAATGCATAGTAGTTATATTTCTGACACAAATACACTGTTGCATTAATGCATTTGACAGCCATTAATTAACTCATTTTTAAACATAAAATCACAACAGCTGATAATTATGAAATGCTTTTGGCATACAGTGGGAGTTTTGTATCATTAGCTGTTCTCATTTGCTCTGTATGATTCTGGTTGAATCAAGGATAATCCTATCATGAAATCAATAACATATTATTAGACATTCTTTTCCAACTATGCAAAATTAGAAATATCTTACTATTTTATATTATTAAATATATTGAGCAAGTAAAATCTGAATGCTTCTACTGCCAGTATTGATCATCACTTGATGGTGTTTGCAGTGCTGGTCAGACCCCTCAGAAGATCAGGCACCTGTACAACAGTGAGCTTCTGGATGTTTACTGCTCTCAGTGCTGCAAGAAAGTCAACCTGCTCAATGACCTAGAGGCCAGACTCAAGAACCTCAAAGCTAACAGGTAAGAGGCCACAGAGTTTGAAATGAGCATATTGCTAATAATAAGATAATAGCATGTTACTCTAATGGAGTGCTACGGGGATGATGTACAGTATTTTTGTTATCCAATATAGAAGTTAGCATAACACTGGTTCCCTCAACAAAAAGCCAGTAGGATTTTTCCATTGGCTTTTAGTTTAGTGCAGAAAATAAGCAGTGTGACCAACAAAAGTTTGATTCTTAAATATTTTGTTCAAAATCACAAAGGGGTGTCATTGATGTATTTTACGTAGTTGAATAAAACGTGAAAATATCTTGAGCTTTTGTTAACCACAGACCTTATTTCAGACATTTAACCAAAATCCATTAAAAAAACAAAAACTTTTAAGAATACTAACTCATGTCTGTATTTTAGCGCTCATTCCTGCAGCACTCTGTAAGAATAAAAAATGCACAAATGTTGGGCAAAATAAACCATTTTTGATTGTACACAAATATTTTTAAATGTATGTTTTTGTTATAGAGAATTAATTAATATATAGGCCTACATGTATTTATTTACATTGATCTTGCTCCTTCCTCCATCTTAATACAGTGCATATTAATAATGAATATTTGTTGATGCTTTTTTTCTGAAACTATTTTATGCTAAAGGATGCTATATCTAACATGCTGTCTTACCTAAATCATTGGTTGCATGTCTGTCTCCCTCTGAATGCAGTCTTTAGTGCCCTTAACATTGCAGCATCTATAGTTCATATTAAATGGCATAGCACTGCACTTCTGAGAGGATTCTTTATGTCTCAGTTCACCGTAGGTAAAGCTAGATATATTTTTTTGAGTCTCTTTAATCACCCCGGTCTGTCTAAAGCTTTATCGAGAGACGGGTTTCATAAGAGGAGCTGTTACCATAGCAACAATGTTCCAGTCAAGGGTTTACTAATCTTTGTGAATGTTATCAGACACTGAGGGAAAACTGAGCCCCTCAAGAAAAGCCTTGGGTGTTTAAGTGGGTGTGTGTGGTGGAATTTGATGAAAACTGCTGAAATAATCCTTTTATCATTATGTGGACACCTAACAAATTTGACTCTTCAGAAGAACAACACTGCAATCTTTCATCTGTAACAAGATTTAAAGCATCATGGGATTATGAGGCTTCCACCTCTGCCGCTGACACACCGAGACATGATACTGCAGACATAGATCCTCTATCTTAAAACCTAGTGAGCAGCCTCACTACATACTTGCTACTGTAGACAGACAGCTGCCCTCTAAGACAGCATCTTAACCGTCCTGGGACTACATGAGTTATTTCAGAAGTATAGAGACAGCAGACAACTGAGCAGTAGACACTATTGACTTTAATAGAGTGCAACTGTACCTACACACTTTTTCAGCAGCCTTGGTTCTGGAAGTCCTTGTTTAAGAGACATAGGCTCGGTTTCACAGACAGGGCTTAGACTCAGCCAGGATTAAGCCATAGTTCAATTAGGACACTGAAGTCATTTTTATAAATATGCCTTAGAAAAAAGCATTACTGGCGTTCATCTTAAGACAAATCAAAGGCACTGACATGTTTTAAGATCAGTCAGTGCAAGTTTCTTTCAGTTGAAACAGCTCAGATTTACATTTTAGTCTAGGACTAAGCTTAAGCCTTGTCTGTGAAACAGGGGGATAAGGTATAAACCAAAAAAGCTAACTACCAGGAGAATAAAAACCTTATAAATTTTGAAAGTGTGGAATGTTGAACACTTCATGTACTCAACTGTTGCAGCTTTAATTTCATTGTGAATGGGGAGGAGCTATCAGACTCAGATTATTAATGACAAAGTAACCTTATAAAATTGCATAATGCATAAGTGATAGTGTATAAGTACATAGTGTATAGTGCGTCATTTGGGACGCAGTTTATTTTTATTTATATTTTTCAGTATTTAATGAAATACATGTATATTTAGCTACATCACATCTTCTACTACAATGGATTCTTTTTTTCCACCAAGATTGATGCAGTGCTTTCTGGGATTGCCTTTTCATTTTTATTATTATAAATCATAATAAAACAAGGTGGCAGCATAATCAAGTTGCTACCTTTTGGAACCGAGCGAGAGATGCTGTTCAGTAAAGAGCTGTGTGATTTCCTTCTCTCTGTCTGAATAGGTGTGATGGGGAAGTGGGATCATGTGGCATTCTGTGGCCTTTAGCTATTAATCCTCTGGCATTTTTTGTCCAAATCCTCCACTGCATGCTCTGCTGAAGTTAAAATGCATTCATGCAAGACATGATCGGCACCACTATGAACTTCTCTATAATGATCAGCAAATATTTGGGTTATTGTATAAATTTAGTATTGTATATTAAAAAATACTAGGCAGACTTGTAGAGAGATCTGCTGTTGAATGGCTGTTTAGTGTGAAAGCCATCAGAAAATATTGCTTTTGCAAAACTGTTTTTTTTGTACCAAATATGTCCAGCTACTTTAATAGGTCATGACAGGTCACCGAGAACTATGTGCGCCTGCCCTTTTGAGGGCTTGTGTGTGAATGCTGTGAGTGTATTTGTCCTCATCTCTCTTGGTTTGCAGATTGTCTGGGTTTATCATTGTTGTCGTAGTTAAATGAGTTTTGTCAGTGCTGTGATAGCTGGGTTGGATATGAGGACAGGAGACCTGACTTGTATTTCGGCGAGCTGTTTGAGTTCAGACCTGTATGATGTAATGAGAGGAGGGCTTTAAAGAGTGACGTGGGTCACACAGTTACATAAACACAGGCAGAGGTTTATAATTAGAGTGCAGGTATTCTATTTTTACTGAAGTCCTCCAGAGCTGTCTGATTATCGGTGTAATCTCATGACCTAGGACAAACTGACTGCAGTACATGATCTTGGCCAGTAGTGGGGCAGTAGTGAATTAGTAATTAGGCTCTAAACAAACCTGATTAGTAGAATTGAATAACTGAAACATTGCAGTGGTTGCACTGCAAGACTGAAGGATAGCACTGACGAAGATACATTATAGCCTGTCTGTCTGTCTATCTATCTATCTATCTATCTATCTATCTATCTGTCTGTCTGTCTGTCTGTCTGTCTGTCGATACCCATTAAACTTGACTTGGAATGCATGGTATTTTATCATTTTTATGAACATTATTTTTTTTTCTAATACAGTGATCTTTTCCATTTCTTTTTACAGCCCAAACAGGAAAATTTCCAGTACAGCATTTGGT
>JAUZSZ010000083.1:10819414-10830871 GCA_034780575.1 Labeobarbus marequensis
CAGCGTGGCAGGGAAAGTCGGAGCCCATGAAGTTGCTACTGAAGTCAGGCTCGTCAGTGAACGGTCAGTCTGATGAGGGTCAGATCCCCCTGCACCTGGCTGCTCAGCACGGACACTATGATGTAGTGAGTTCACTCTGCTACAACACCATGCCCACTGTTCTTCAAAGACCCTATATGAGCACCGGTGTATGATAAAAGATTCGGCATGCGGTTATGAATACTGACAACTTGAAACCAGAACCTGACAAGTAAATGCTTTGAAGCTAGATCATCCCACACATGCATTTAATGAAAGGCACAAGTCAGACACTTTTCCTCCTCTCTGTCAAAGTTTCTACCTGTTAGGGAAGAAGCTGCTTCAATAGATACTATCTTATTCTCGCTTTTAAAGACTTTGGTTTTTGTTTAAATGCTTAAACTTGAGATATAAATATGTCATTGTTTTGTGTGGCACTAAAGAGCTGGGAAGTGTGACACTGTTTACAAACTGTCCTGATATTCTTGTGAATCCATAATCCATGTCTGAAATTATGTGTATATAGTAGGGGTTCACAAAAATTGCCAGTAAGCCATTAATTATTTTCATGTTATGAATGATAGCTGATATTAAAATTGTGGTAACACTTTAGTATAGGGACCAATTCTCACAATTAACTAGTTGCTTATTAGCATACCTGTTATTAACATATTGACTGTTTATTAGTACTTATAAAGCACATATTCTGCATAACATATTCTACATCCATAATCAATACATCAACTTAACAATTACCTTACTAACTATTAATAAGCTGTAAATTAAGAGTTTATCAACAATTAAATAAGAAAAATAATTAATTAATAAATAAATGTAACAATTGTGAGACTGAATAATTCTTGCAAAGGTTACAACAAATAAATGTATTTAGAACGTTAGAATATTTTCAATATTGGCCAGTATATCCCCTGTTGACAGATACAAATAAATTAAGTTGAAATAAGTTATAACAATGTAATAAATGTATATAAAATATTAAATGTAAATGTTTATTCTATTCTATTCTCTTCTATTCTGTTATAATGGAATATATGTGCAGTATAAGATGGTATCGGCTGGTAACCGATATTGTTGTAATATATCCAAATCCTAAGAAAAGAACTTAACAGCTGGTTACCTGTTTACAGTCTGAGATGCTTCTGCAGCACCAGTCAAACCCCTGCATAGTGGACAATGCTGGGAAGACCCCACTGGACCTGGCTTGTGAATTCGGCCGGGTTGGGGTGAGTCACATGCTGCTTTTTTTGGTCACTGTCAAATTACCACTACATCTTTTTCCTGTCTCTAATTGGCTTTTGTGTGTGTGTATATGATCGTCTGTTTGCTCTGCAGGTGGTCCAGCTGCTACTGAGCAGTAACATGTGTGCAGCTCTGTTGGAGCCCAAACCCGGAGACTCGACTGATCCCAACGGCACCAGCCCGCTGCATCTCGCTGCCAAGAACGGACACATCGACATCATCAGGTGAGCGTTCAGAGCCCTGAGACTCTGATGGAAAGACAGAATGCATGGCTCCAATGCTTTTCTAAAAATAGAAGTCACAGCTCTAGTGTGCTTTTCCAGATCTCAGACTGCCTGTGCCGGGTCAATGTAATGCTTCTGTTTACCAGACACTGAAAGTAAATCAGGTCTCTTTTTCAAGCCACTAAAACGTCTTGGGATAAGAAAACTTTATAACAACATTGCACACAACATTACAATAAGATTTTACTTACATTAGTTAGGTGTCATGAATTAACAATAAGCAAATATTTTCACATTATTTATGAATCTAGGTACATTTAAGTAACATCGTTCAATAAATTAAATTTCACCTAATTTAATTTATTTATAATAATAACAACAACAAATATGCGTTTTTTATTCATTCCTGTTCGTTCATAATATATCAACAAAGTTTAATTTATACAGTTAGAATTGTTAAAAATGTTAATGTAGAATGTAGGAATTAACATGTACATACTAAAAAGAGTGCATGTTTTTTTATTAGTGCTTGTTTTTCATGAGCTGCTGGCAGGATTTGCACCTCATATATCACGGGCTGCGATACATCGCACCTAGAAATCTCTCGTAACACATCTGTCAACCTGTTGTTTTTGCAAAAGGAAATATATTTCCTGTTTATCTAAGTCTGATTCACAGTCCAAAGCAACACAGCATAAGAAACAGTCCTTAATATCTCTGTGACATCAATACCAGGTGACCCTGCTGAAAAAAACAGCTGGTTATAAGCTGGTTATGAGCTGATTCTGAGCAGGAGCTAGTTGCTTTGGATCAGCTTAAACCAGCTCATGACCAGCTGCCATGCTTCAAAACATACCTAACCAGCGTATGCTGTTTTTATGCCTTTTATGTTTTGTTGTATGTCTACTTGACATAATACATAATTGAATTTTAAAAGAGTAGTTCACCTAAAAATGAGCATTCACTGACAATTTACTCACTCCCAGGAAAGTTTGTTTCTTCATCTGAACAGATGCTGGTTTAAGAATAGGATCATTTACATTGTTCATTGAATTGCTCTGAGATTTGCCTGAACCTGCACTTTTCATTTTAAGAGCTAAGAAAGTTGTTATTCAAGGTCATAAACATAATCAAAACATTGTAAAGTGAACTGGAGCTCCGGGATGTAAATGCATAGGGGGAAGGGAAAAGCCTACATCATAATAATGCAAGCTGACTTTATGAGCCATTGGTGTGATGTGATGCTGGGCTCCGCTGTGTGTGTTTGAGTGTTAATGGATCCATGTGCTTGATGAAGTGAGACTTTGCAAACAGACACGCTCTCACTGATGCTAACGAGCAGTCAATGAGCATGTGATGATGATGCAGGCGGCGTGTGCAGGTCAGAAGTGCTGGATTTACTGCCGCTCATGAGAGAGAAGGGGAAACAGTCAGTCATTCAACATGTATTACAATATCCATACTGCTACTGGCACTGTTACTATCACCAAACAGAATTGCAAAACCAATTGCTTTTCAAATATTTCCCCAACCTAAAAGCCAGTGTTTGGAAGGGTGACCATACATTCTCTATTTTTCTAGGTCATGTTCTAGTAAATGTTCTAGTTCTGTAAATTCTTGGGTTTTGACTTTATTTTCTTGTATTTTCGTACTTGCTTAAGGCAATGGCTGAAAAGTAGTTTTACCAAAAGCATGCAGGCATTGTTCATAATTAACCAGTCATGGTGCAAAGAAGGTGGGATCTACAAAGAATGGTTAAAGCAATGCAAATACGCTTAAATATAATGCATGAGGAATGTAGAAAGGATGTTAATTGGAAAACAAGGCCAAAACCTGGACATTTTAGGCAATTTAGAAATCCCAAGCAGGACATGTCTGGGAAAAAGGGATATATGGTCACCTGATTTTTGGAACAAGAGGTCCAGATTTTATTTTATTTTTTTTATTTTAGCCAATACTTTACGGAGCATTATACACACATTATACACACAACTTAATGTTTCATCTGACCATTCATTTCCACACCCATTTTGGTTGAGCCACTGGTGTGTGTGTGTGTGTGTTTTACGAGATATGAAAATGATCAGAATTGGCCTGGAGCTCAGAAATCAGCTAATTAGAGAAAGTCTTTGATGAGCTATAAGTCAATTATCATGTGTCTTCCCACTGCATTATCATACAAATGCCCAGAGGTCCTCATGCAACTATTTACATTGGATGAGAAATCTCTCGATTTTGTGCGTCGACATGCGAGCTCATGCGAGTCAGACACTGGACAAGCCATGTCCTCAGCATCACCTGCTGTATCTGTGCACAGACAGCTGCACCTGCTCATGATGAAAGGCATCTTTCCTTCTCTCCACTGCTAACATGAGCACGGTTGACTGTGCACGTCCCCAGCCATATTCCTCTGGGTTTGCCAGGCCCCGTCCTCTCCCTAATACAACACACCGTCATCCATCATTGTGACAGCCAGTGCCAGACCTCCTTCATTATCAGACAGAGATGAGAAGAAGATCAGAAGTGTTCTGCACTGTCCTGCCTTTGTACCATCCTAATGCTAGACTGCACATCAGACATTTTATTTGGACAACAGTTGAACTGGCACATTAATCAGTGCATCATACAGTACACCTAAATGTTCCATATTTGATAGATATATATATAAAACTAACTATACTATGTATTGTCTACTTATGATTGTGGTTATGATTATGATGAGACATGAATAAGCTCAGTCTCAATCCCTTTAGCTAACAGGACTATCAGTGCAGTTGCCAATAAGGATCAATGCTTGGTGTCAATACAGATGTCAGCATGTGACTGTTTGTCAGTGTATATTCTAGTGCAGGAGTGTCAGACTATTTTTAGGTCAAGGGCTGGCTTGGTGTAAATATCATTTTGTGCTGGGCTTTATTTTGTTTAAACTTGTTGTATCTACTGTATAGAGAGTGCTTGCCAGGGTTATTGTTGTTAATTAAAACTAAAACCTTAAAGTTTTTTTTTTTATATGTGCATAAAATATGAATTTACCTATGATTGGTTTATTTTACATCTGTAGTCAAACCTGAACACAAGGATTGATCTAAAAAAGAAGCTTAATTACCGACTTCTTAGTCAAACTTCAGCAGAAGTTTGGGGTCATGAACTGAGAATCCAAAATTCCCTTGATCTTTTGACATATAAGAGGTCATTGTACTATAAAAACATCCTGTAAGTTTCAGAACTCAAAACTTTGTTGTTAGTCTAAAAACAGCTTATATACTGAAGGCAGTCTGCCAAAACCACAGCTTGTGGAATGATCTACTCTATGATGTCATAGTGTGGATAAGCACCGCCTCCAAAGAAGTAGATCAACGCCTGCTTCTGCATCACTGCCTGTTTAGCCCCGCCCACTGATTCACGCATGTAGTGTTTACAAGAGAGGCGAACGTGCAGGTCTATGCAGAAACCAAACGATAAAGATGCTCTGAAGACAACAAGATGCTGTGCAGTGCCATGTTGCATTGCCTTTCTTCTGATCTCAACGTTAGGTGTGGATGAACTTTATTCTTAATGAAGATCCAGACTGCGTCAGTAAGAATTCCGTCCTCTGTTCACTTCATTTTACCACGGATTCTTTTACAAACAAGGCACGATTTGACACAGGATTTTCAGAGAGATTGAAACAAGATGATGCTGTGCTGAGTAATGTTGCACCACACAAGTGTGTGTAACTGTTTTATTATTTGATCACTATTGCTTTGTCTGTTATTACAGATTGTTTGATATGTACTATTTATGTTTTTTAACCTATGTCACATCAGCGTCCATCTATGAAGGATGTAGTCTGTCAAACATTCACAACTATTAGCTAATCATAGTAGTAGGCGTTTACTTCGGAGTCTACAATCCTCCATGGCTATTCAAACAGCGTTCTGATGAGGGGGGTCAAAAACAGGACAGAAAATAGCTTTTTACTTCTAAATTATGATGTTTTTATGTAAAAATCTTGATAACATTATATGTGGACCTCAGAGAACAGTAAAAACAATAAAAAAGGCAGTTCATGACCCGTTAAATCAGTATTATTATATCTAAAAACCATGCAGTATGAAGATGTGACCAACTTACTCTTTAGTCAGAATATTTTTGTCTTACTATCTTTGTTGTCATTATTGCCATGAGTGATTTAAACCTCAATAGAGAAGCAATGAAATGAGTTGTCCAGGGACATGTTGTTCAATTGAGTGCTAAATGTTGTGAACAATTAAAATTAAAAAGGTTCTATCACTTTAAAATAAAAGCTATAATGTGCAAAAAAAAAAAGTTATGCAAAAAAAGTTAGATCCAGAGAATATCTTCCTAAATAAATACAAATTTATATTTACTTTATCATCTTTCATGCTAAATTGAACTCCTCAGTGATCTCTTTTTGAGCTATTAACCTTGAAGAACGGCACTATTAACAAAAAATAAAATAAGCTATTCGGCACTAGGTTGATCAGTGTCTCAGAAAGAGTGTAAAAGGAGCTCAGTCATCTCATGTGATCACCAGGTATATAACTGCACATTTGACACTCATCATTAATTAGCCTGCCTGGTTTGTAAGTGTTGCTGTGTCGCACATTAGAATAAGATCCACGGATAGCAGCCCTCCCCTGTCACATGTGCCCACACAGCACCCACATCTCGCTCTCTCTCCAGTCCCGCACAAGTCCAGCTCTGATCAGTCTGGAGCTAGTTATAGGCCACGTGAACTCGCAGGTTACAGCAACAGAGCGCAGGCTATCGCAAGGCTGTTAATTACATCATTAATCCAGTAAGCCCAAAGGCTGTATGCATTAGCCGGCCCTAAATAGATTGATGTAGTGAGAGAAAATATGAAAGCAGGCTTCATTTGTTGTTCATATCTGTGAAAGAAATGGATCATGGCACCTCAAACCAAAGCTGTTACCTTCATATTAAAATGCTGTCTCTTAAACTCAGTGTCATGTACATATGTTAACGCTCTCATACCTTTAATTAACACAGATGAATGTGGCCATTTGCCCACTAGCAGAAACACCAATTCTCCAATGTGGGCCGATGTTAAGTGACGGCTCAGCACACAACCGGACCAATGTGCGCACACCCGACCAGTCAATATGTTATTTAATCTGCTGCATTTTCCAAGAGAGGTCGAGCATGAGAGGGCATTATGTGAAGCTAAAATGGGTCATTTTGGCAGCTAATTATTGGGGTAGGCGTCTGATGTAGTGCCAGGGCCAAGTTCTCTCACCCTGTTTCCCATCCTCTTCTCTGTAGTCATGACTCAGGCTACCTGTGTTTGCTGATGTCCTGCTGCTGTAATTGAATTTACTCTAGTGTCAGAAGGTCGTGCTCTGTCTAATAGAGGCCATTCAGTCTTCGGGAGGCTGATTGGGGATTTTTGGGCAGTTTTGAAGTGCTTAAGTTTAATATACAATAGGGTAGGGTAAAATGGGGAAGACACTCATTTACTTTTACATAATGTAACATAATTAGAAATAATTTTTTGCATGTACAGGATAATGATGCATCAGACGATGTGTTATCAAAGAAAATAAACAGAAACATAGAAACATATTTATAGTACATTGTTTAAGTGTCATCAATGTAAAATACTAAATCAACTATTCTGTTTAAAATTATGGTTTGACAATTTTGTTGAATAACTGAATAACTGATGACAGACAAAGCTGAATCCCAGTAAAAGAGATTCGTCTGAAAGATAAATTTATATTATAACTTATATACAATATTTATGACAATATTTAATTGCTCATAATTTAACACTATGGATTCAAATTAAATTATTTCACAAATTTTGGACCCTGCTGTGCCAATTCTGTTGATATTCTGATGAAACTACAAAATTAAGAACAGCATATCCATTTATTAAATGTGCTGAGATTATATACCATATACATTACCATTCAAAAGTTTGGAATCAAAAAGATTTCTAAAGTAGTATGTTATGCTCACTAAGGCTGCATTTATTTGTTAAGAAATACAGTAATATTGTGAAATATCATTCCAATTTAAAATAGTTGTGCTGCTTAATATTTTTTGGAAACTTGATACTTTTTTCTTTTTTTTAATAAAAAGAAGAAAAAAAAACAGCATAAGAGACATCTTCAAAGACATTAAAAATCTTAAAAATCCCAAACTTTGGAAAGGTAGTGTATGATCAAGGGAAAAAATTAAGATAGGAGGCATCTTACCCCATCTTACTCTATATGTAATTGCATGGGTCTCTGGAATACTTGATTCTGATTGTTCAGATGTGGCATCTTGTGGTGTCTAATGACACTAAACTGCATATATTTAACTGGACACCCAATCTCATACAGTCTCTTTTATTACTCTGCGGTTTCTTTTTTCTCACATAATAAAATAACTCAGCAACTTCAATAATAAATGTCTGTTCATTTATTTTGTAAGTAGCTGTATAATAATAAATAGAATAATGTACAGCACAGCCAGTTGGTTGAGATTGCAAAAAACCCTCATCAGGAAGATGAGGACAATAATAAGTTTAGTTGAAAATGAAAATCTAGGCATGAATTCTGGTCTCAGTGGTAAGAATTTCGATCACAGCGGTTTTCAATGGTTGAGTCAAAATAGCTACTAATTTTGTCCTCTCTTAATAGATTGCTGATCCAGGCCGGCATCGACATCAACAGGCAGACCAAAGCGGGCACTGCCCTGCATGAGGCTGCGCTGTGTGGGAAGACTGATGTGGTGCGCCTCCTGTTGGATGTAAGTAGACAGAGAAACATTTATTGATTCCTGAAGGGAATTTAGTGCCCAATAAAATAAAAACAATCGTTTATAATTGAGAAAAAGCACCAACATTTAATTAACTGACTGACTGATCAACCCATACTGTTTGTGATAACATTGATTGTATTAAAAACATAACTGACTGTGTTCATAATTGTCTTAATCCAACTTCACTAGCAAACAGTCCACCCGTTAGGATCAAACTAGCAGTTTCAATGATATGATGGTTTCTCCCAGATTTGGGCAGTTACCTTTGAATTATTATGAATAGTGAATTGGTCGGTCAGAATAGACCAGGCTGATTTTATTTTCCCATACAACCTCATATGTAAATGGGAAATAAAAAGTTCAAGCTTGATGTTTCACAGAGAAACGTATCTCCCATGTTAGTCAACGGGATCCCAAACATGATCTAATACTGCTTTAACTTTGACTCTACAGAGTGGCATCAATGCAACAGTGAGGAACACATACAGCCAGACAGCGCTGGACATCGTCTACCAGTTCACTGCTACGCAGGCCAGCCGAGAGATCAAGCAGATGCTGCGAGGTAAGAAAAAGGGTAAATATAAATCACATATTTATACGTATTTATATATATATATATATAGATATATGTTCATATGTGATGTGTAGTATTTTATGGAATTTATATCTGTTTATCTCAATGCAGATGCCTCAGCAGCCTTGCAGGTCAGGGCACTGAAGGACTACTGTAACAATTACGACCTGACTAGCCTTAATATAAAGGCTGGAGATGTTATCACGGTAATATTCAAAAGACCTGCTCTAAAATAAATTATGAATATTTGAAGCTAGTTTGAAGTCAATTTGTTTTACTCTCATGCATTCTTAAAATTCAAACTGTGTTAAATATGTAGACGTTTTTAAAAATTCACATTGCATGTCTCGGGTCAATTTTGACTGCATAAAAAATTCCAAATTAATCCTTTGAAATAATTGTAGATATTTCAGTGTACTTTCAGAATTTATTAACAGAGGGTGCTGTTGACTGTGTTTTCCCCCAGACTTTCAAAAATAATTTAGATATGTCCATCAGCTCCCTACTATATGATCTCTTCTTGCTCTATAGTATGATATTTCAGACTCTAATGGAATGGTCTAATTTCATTAAGTTCAGAAGTTTTCAAGGACTCAGAACAGAGGTCAGAAGTCAGAAAAGTCACAAACTTGCTCCAAATGCCTATGTAAAATGTTTTACACACATTTAAAATTGTTATTTTTTTAATGATTTTTTTATGGACATTTATTCTATTTATTTTATTCTAGGCATATTTAGTTAAGTATCTGTTTATTTTTCATATGGTTTGAAAAATGCCAAACAAATGCCAAAAAAAAAGTGAAAGTCATTTCCAGGAAATAATAAATAATATTGAGATAATAATGAGAAATAATAGATAAGATAATAAGAAATGTTTTATTCAAAAAATAAAATAAAATCTCAGCAATTTTGAATGTATCATTTACAATAAAATTTCACATAAAAATGACATTTGAAATTTCTACATTTCTGTAACATTCTTAAACACAAGATTTGAAATGACGTTAACTATGAAGATCCTGATTTTAAGTTTGCACTTAATTTTGCCATTACAAAGTATTAAAGGTGATGTAGATTGATTGTAGATGATTCATTACTTATATAGGTTCTGGAGCAACATTCAGATGGGAGGTGGAAGGGCTGCATCCATGATAACCGCACAGGAAATGACAGAGTGGGTTACTTCCCCTCCAGCTTGGTGGAAGTGATCAGTAAGAGGCCTGGGGCTGCGGGTAAGAGAGGACAACAGGCGGGTCAGTGCTGCCTCTTACTGAGACCTCACGCACTCACAGATGCACAAGTAATGCTGCTAAACTCACATGACCCTGATTCTGTTTACAGCCAGCTGTTTATGCAGCTGATGTGCACTGGATTGAGAGCCAAACAGGGCCATCTGCTTTTATGGCAACAAAAACAGGTCAAATGTGGAGCATCTCTAGCTCTTTTCTGATCTGCTATTGCTCATTTTATACAGCATTTCATTCTGTCAGGAAGGAATCTACTGATAATAGTGCCACAAATATTAGCTAGGTCTCTATCCAAACATAGACAGAACAGCAGAACTCATTGGATTGCGCCCTCTGCTGGTCAACTAATGGTGGGCATCTAGATCTTCTTCTTAGTTCACATTGGCCAATAAGTACCTCTTTATCCATGCTAGAGAAACTAATTTTGGAGAAGAGAAGAGAAGAGAAGAGAAGAGAAGACAAGACAAGACAAGACAAGACAAGACAAGACAAGACAAGACAAGACAAGACAAGAGAAGACAAGAGAAGAGAAGAGAAGAGAAGAGAAGAGAAGAGAAGAGAAGAGAAGAGAAGACCCGTTAAACCTGACCTTGAAGATATTTTTACCTCATCACGAGTCATAGGAAGAATCTTTGGGCATCAGAAGACTTTTCTGTGTACCCGTGCAGATTTCTATGATTCATAAAGTGCGCTCTTTCCATCCAGAGCGTTTATGTCCGGTCTATGGCTCTGTTTGGGAATGACAGCAGGGGACTAATCTATGTGTTCATTGTGTCTCATGCTTCACTAAGTATCCATGTCTGTGTCTACATCTGCTGCTTGGTCTCCTCCACTCCATCCACGTTTTTGTGCCCTGCTTTTTGTGCTTTAGAATATTTCAGGTCCTTTTTTATAATCCTTTATTTACTGAAATTGTAGTTTTTATAAACATACTGTAACTGATGTAATATCTGTTATATTTATTTAAGTAGTGAAAGGAAGAGAGTTCTCATCTCAAACAAGCCCTCTATGAAGTCCTGCTGTGCTCACAGTGAACATAAATGGTCAAATTGCGCACTCGCACGGCCACCCACACACAGACTTACTGAAAAGAGTCGTGCATACTAAACTTCTCATTTGAGAAGATCGCTGTATTTCTCCTCAGGCACTTACAGAAAGAGACCTTTCATTTCACTCAAAGCACCAACTCATTTCCAATTCATTCACTAACCTTGCATTTCCACAGATCGCTTCTATTTCATATATATATATATATATATATATATATGTATGTATGTATGTATGTATATAAATATTAATAGACACCTTGAAGATGATATAGTTACATGCATTTCGCTCCAGTCACACTGAATAGCTTGCA
>JAUZSZ010000083.1:10870880-10881072 GCA_034780575.1 Labeobarbus marequensis
AATTCCTGTAGAGCTGCTTTGCAACGATCTGTATCGTAAAAAGCGCTATACAAATACACTTGAATTGAATTGAATATGCTTGATATATTCTGGATGGTAATTGTGAGTGACAACAGATGTTTTCTCTATTAGATATCCAATTTATATCAGACAGCAGACAATATCAGATTTTCACTACACGATTATTGTGGCCAAAAGAATTCACAACAACAAAATGATTGCGATACCTATAGAAACTTAGAAAAAAAGAATAACGCAATTAGTCAAATTCGTGTTTATTTCGTGCTTTCTCATTTTTTGTCCAATGAATCGCACTTAAAATATGAGAGCAGGGAGAGTTTGTAAGCGTAACTGTACAAAAAGAACTCCCTATTGGCAGAAATGATTCATCATGGGAAAGGTGAAAGAAAGACAAATGCTTAGATTAAAAATGCTCTTCTTACCTGAGGTCAAGGCACATCGCCTGCAGAATGTGTGCTGAGGTGACAAAAGGAAGAGAAAAGAACACAATGAGAATGAATAAGAGCTGAATTTTCATTTTCATCTACTCAGCTATTTTAAGTGTAATTCATCTCTCAACAGACACTTGTACTGTGGTGTTTAACAGCCTGACAGTGCCGTAGGAAACAGGTCAGTGAGGCGTGCTGTTCACGGCCCAAGCTGACAGGAAATCAATACATGGCCTAGAACCAGATCGTGACGGACAGCCCTATCCTGAGGGAGAGGTGAAGGGATGGCTGGCTGACTCACTCCACAGGTGGTGATGACGGGGTCCTTGAACACGCTGCAGCACAGCTGGCAACACAGCTTAACTGAGGGCTGCTCTGCAAACACCTGTGGCTCCTGAGAAGTAAAAGAGAGTGAGAGAGAGAGACAAAGTCAATCTCGTGCTGGGCACAGGTGTCAGTCTGTTTGCGTCACTACACAAGACCAACATGTGAATAGGAAACAGAAGACTAATGACACTCACCGTGTCTTCCTCTTCCTCGTGCAGGGAAAAGGTGGAGCGCAGCGACATGTTGGACTCCGAGTGCAGAGAGCGAACCGAGATGGCAGAGTCTGAGCGACGAGGGGTACTAATTGGCGGCTGCAGGGACAGAGACAGTTTGCAGCTAAACACTTTTTAAAGGTCATTTAGATGACATCTGGGGATATTCCAGAAAGCAAACTGTGACATACCCAGGTTAGTTTACGTATAAGCAAACAGATAACCTCAACCTTCAGTAACTTTCAGTATATGCTTGCAGACACAGCAGCTTATTCTGTGAGCTTCTCCAGAGCAGTTTTTGTTTCAGGGTTAGTTTACTTCAGAAGTATTCAGTGTGGCTTCAATGACAGATTTCACACAATATTATATTACACAGTTATTTTTATTTTTATTTTAAAGCACTAATACAACATAAAACAATGTTTATTTTATTTTACTATGATTTATTTTATAATTATTTTATCTTACACTCCATCGATCTCCTTCCACATGTTTTTTGGCAACAGGGTATTTTCTATGTAATTCATTTCCACTGTAAAAATGCCAGAAAAAAGGCAGGCTTTTCAAGATTGGAAAAAAAAAAAAACTGCACAATTGGCCAATAGGTGAGAATGTAAACTGCAAAAGAAGAAGAAAGAGTATGTATGGAGCGCTGCTTCTTAGTGTAAGTTCAGATGCAGCCCTAGTGTGGTCACCATGAATGTTCTCTAAGTTGACTGAACTTACTCCAAGCTGTGTTTTTAAACTGACAACCACAATTAAGAAAGGTTTAAGTTAATCAACCAAGACTTCTGGTTTTAAATCACTTAGTTGATTTATGTGATTAAGTAATTCTGCTTTCTGGTATACCCCGATCAGCATTACAAAAAAGTCACTGAATCAGACACACTCCCTCCTAAACAAACAAAAATACCTTTGAGCTTGCTGTAATCAGGAAAGAGAGTAATATCGGTGCTAACAAAATCAACAGTAGTACAACTTTCCTAACTAACAACTTTAAAAAATTCTGATTCAACTACCTCAGCTCCTCTCATATATGGGCTTTCCTGTGATTGTCCAAAATGATCAAATAGAGGAAAACACCTTCTGATAACCACCTTCTGATTCACTTAAATTTGGTGAAAGACAAATCTGATTGTAAATATTTGTATTATCATATAATTAATTATATTACCATATAATTTTGCACCTAGTCAGGCATTAACAGCTACAATACAGCCTATGTCTATGCAAATATTCAATACAATAGTCAGTATTAAAACGGAAACAGCAGAACAATTTATCAGATGCATTTATCAAAAACTAAGAACTGCCCAAAGCGCAAATAAGCTAGTCAAAAACCTTGCTATTACGTACGTCAATGACAAAATTGAGAGCAAAAACTCCTCAATATATAAATGTGATTGGCTGTTTTGATTACCATGCCATCATCGTCATCACGAGGGGAGTAGGTCAGAGTACTGGAGGATGAAGGGGTTCTACGGTGCTGTTTGTAATTAGTTTCCGCTGAAATGAAAGAGCACAGTTACAAGCGACTGATTGAACCATGTTGCTAAGCAAACGGTCAAAAGGATTTCTGCACAATCAGTGCTGATCCAGGTCATTTTCAACACCAGCAATTTCTTTCACCAGCAAGTACAACACTCAAAATGTACATGTTAAATATTCATTTAATAATCTTTATTTTTAGGAATTTTAAAACAGCTAAGCATTATAACACAGCTCTAAGAACCAATTATAATACAATTTTTGTGCCATATTTTAGTTTAAAATGACCATTTTCCAGCTTCTAATCTGACTCGAAGTACAGATAATACTGACCTTTTGCTACTTGAGGAACTGCTGGAAAAGTGGATCCAAAACTAGCTTCCATTTTGGTCTGCACACAGAAGAGTGTGAAATAAGAAAACAATGAGAATTTTTGCTACTGAAGTCTTCACATAACTTGCAATAGCACAAATACTTATTCATTCTTACCCAGTTGCTGATGTCAGGTGAGGGTACAGTGATAGCGGCACCTGCCACAGATCCTCCTGAGAAATGATCGAAGCGCGATGGTTTACTACAGCTCACAATACAGCAAAGCCCTGTAGAAAATATCTCCTGCAGCCTGTAGATAAGAGAGAAAAAGTCACAGTTCAAACATAAGACATCTATCTATACATGCACACACACACAATTTTACATACATATAATATAATCCATAATTAAATAAATCTTAAGAAAAACGTTCATGAACACATTTTGCGTCAACTACCTCTTCTCGAAAAGCGCTGCTGCTTTAAATGTGTCAATACACACTCTGTTATTATATATTCAAATATCTGCCGTGAAGAAAAGCAGACGCTACTCGCCAGAACGTCAAAACAAATCAAAGCGTTTCATGTGTCAGAATAAACATGATGGAGCTGCATGTTAGCAACACAGAAATCACAACTCACACAAGATTAATGATTTAGCTTTCTTTATGTCTCAAAAGCGGTGAGATTCAAAATGTTCAAACTCACCAATTCTAGACAAAAATGCTGTTAAAGTACGCCAAAATTCTGTTAGCGGGTAACTGCTAAAATGTGAACACTGTCCTATGAGCTTCAGATAAAACGGAAATAAAGCACACAACATGTTTACCACACGTTAACAACAGCAAATCATGCTAAAAGACAAACAAACAGATACATTTGATGATGTACTAGTGATTCTCGTGCCTGAAGTGAGCTGGCTAGCTATGTCGGCTAGCTGACGAAGTTGGTTTGTGGTTTAATCAAACACCAGATTTAGCTTTACGAAATGTAGTAAAATAGACCTCTAGCTTAGCTAGAAAAGACATAAGATACATCTCGCGTGCCTATTTAGCCAAACAAAGTAGGTTCTCACCATTGACGCTAAATCAAAGTCTGCAGACGGTCCAATTTTAATCTTTTTTCTCACACACCCAGACGCACATACCAGAGGATTGTGGGAAATGTAGTGCGGAACAGCAATTACGTTTCATTGTCGGGAACTGACTCATCAAGTTCCTGGAATCGGCTATACACAAACAAAAATGGTCTGACAATAAACATTATATTATTTAAAATTGAACTAAAGCATTACATTGAAGATTTAAAAGATCTAAGAAACAAAAAAGCAAAAAGGATATATAGAATTATTGAACCCTTTTCCTGTGGAAAGTTTTGTAAGTTATCCCCTGTAGTAGAATTTTTATTTTATTTATGTATTTTATTTATTTTCTATGTGTTCCTTTGATGCTATTATGAATGTAAGTGATAATTATAGTTGAAAACAATGTGATCCTCTATATATGTATGTTATGTTATTTTACAGTTCCTGTTATGCAATAAAAATAAAAAAAAGTTCCTGGAATCGGCCGAGGATTATTCAATATTCAAGATGATGAGACCAATATGGTTGGATCGTGATTTTGCTGGGTATTTTTCTAATCAGTTTAAGAGTCAAATGTTTACATTAGTGGTGGGTATTTTGATTTATTTTTGTGAGTCGAATCTTTTGAATCCTTTAGGTTGCACCGTTAGGCCAGTGTGTGCCTGCAAGAATATTATGAGTGAGTGATTGGACTCGATTCGCGAAATTGATTGAACATTGAGTCGTTTTAGCAAGTCTTATTAAAATTTACTATTCTCTCTGCATGCCTTTAAATCAAGGAAACCACCAAAGCAAGCACACGCTTTAAAATGTAGAGTCTCCAAGGAAAATATGAGTCAAGGAAGTGAACAAGAACGATTCGTTCCCTTGAAAGGTTTCTTCAAAACCCTGATTCATATACTTAAAAGATTCATTCACGAACAACACTTCAAGTCAACATGCACGTCTAATGTCACTTCACGCTTTTTGTTAGTATACAGCTGCATATTCTTGAATGTTTGCAAGGCTATTCTGAACCTACATTTCTGTTTACATTATAATTCTGGGTCTACCATATTGAGTTAATTAGTTAAACGGAAGGGGGTGCTGTTTGCTCAGATCCTAGGTCTGGACATGAATTAAACTCCTCTGTAATTCACATTAACTCAAGATCAGTAAAGTTTGACAGCAAATATAGGCCTATCACTATAATTTAGACAATTATACCTTGTTTGCCACCTTTAATTTATGCTGTTGTGTCTAGATGTTGATTAATGGAAAAATTCACCCAAAAATAATAATAAAAATTACTTGCTATGTAATTACTATGCTATCCAAGATGTAGATGAGATTTTCATTATATTACTTGCTCACCAATTGATCCTCCATAGTGGATGAGTGCTGTTAAAACAGCTGATAAAAGCATCAGAATAATCCACAAGTAATCCACACCACTCCAGTCCATCAGCTAACATCTTGTCAAGCAAAAAGCTGCATATAAGAAACAAATCCATCAAGACGTTTTAACTCAAAACATTTGCTTTTGGCTAAAAAAGTCTTCAATCCATAATATTGCTTTGTCCAGTGAAAAAGTCATCTGGGATGAAATAGGCGAAAAAATATACATAAATCAAGCTCTGTTTACAAGCAAAAAAAAGTCCAAACAGTTCAGTGGTTGTTGATGTGAGACACCAACAAGGGATGAACTTTTTCCTCTCGAGGAAGCTTAATTGGTTTATTTGTGTTTTGGCCAGAAATGATAGTTTTAAAATAATGATGGGTTTGTTTCTTACCAACACAGTTGTTGTTTTTTTTTCTCGAGATGTTAGTTGATGAACTGGAGTCATGTAGAATTACTTGTGGATATTTGGTGTTTTTATCAGCTTTGGACTCTCATTCTGACAGCACCCATTCACTGCAGAGGATCTGTTGGTGAGCAAATGATGCAAATCTTGAATTTTCAGCAAATTACTCCTTTAAATTCTGCCATGTAGTTTTTTTCAGTTACAGATGTTTCAGTGAAATATTTAGGAAATATTTCTTCATGTGCAGTAGACTCTGTAAAAGACTCTTTGTAAAATATGTAATATTATAATACCTATAATTGTATCCATTGAAATGTATAAAATGATAATGATATTTTGTGCACTTTTGATGAATGATTTGACCTGCATTCACCTGGCTGGAGATGCTCCATTATGCTGTTCTCAGGGCCACAGGTAAACCACTTAAGGCCAAAATAAATGCAGAAATGTTGTGAATATTCAAGATTCAAGAGTTTTATTTGTCACATACACAATTATACAGAGTATAACCAGAAGTGAAATATAACATGTCTTGGACTGCTATGGTCTTGATTCCTTTCAGCTGCAACCGCCATTAGAGTAGCTTACGGCCCCTTGCATTTGCTCTTTGTGCTAAAGCACTAATGGCAGTTTCTCATGGACACCCATCAATTTAGGACACGTGGGACGTGTCTTTATCTTCAGAATGCAGTCCCAGGCTATTAAAGGGTATCTGTGTAAATTCTCTAGATGAAGAATCACTGCCTCTATGAACTATTGTCTTACCGGCCACTTAAGTTACTCTTTGCACTGTTAAGCAAAAGAATAGCCAGCAGACCCATTTAAAGCTTGACCCCATCGGCAAGCCATTGCAGGAAGTTATTCATTCAGGATCCATTAAGCGTATTCAGAGCAGTGCTCCATTCTTCCCATATGCCCATGTAATAAATGATGGATGCAATAAAAATAGGATGCGCTAAAGTTAGGAAGTAGATAGCTGAAGAGAAAACTGGTCAGTGGCTATTAGTCTGTTTCTGAAACACAAATATCTGAAAAAGCAAATTCAAACTAGTTAATGCATTGTCTAAATGTGGAAACGTGAACTAATACTGATAAAATGTATTGAATACACTTTAAAAGCAGTCAGTTTGGATGAAAATACTTTTAAAAAGTCAAGAATCACTTCTCATTCAGTAGTTTGCTCATGACGTGATATGTTTGGTTTTCTAGTACTGTGATCTGATACAGACCTTATAATGGAGGTTTGTAATCAACTCTCAGAATGTTTAATCCATCCAGTATTGTGTGTATGTACAGTCTGGTGCACCAATAATCTTATTAAGCCTATATTTAGCATAGATACTTCATATTTATCTCATGTTTTCTCTACAGTATTTTAGCTGTTGTTCACTTTGGTTAGTGGCAGCCTCTTTTTCTCCATCTTCGCATTATCCAGATTTTGTTTAGTTAATGATAAGCAGTTTTTTGCTTTTATGAAACGGCCATTGGTTGCCAATGTTTTTGTCTTTCACCAAGACGTCCCCTGTTTCTTTTAGCATTAGTCAAAACTGCATTGCCTGGTGACAGTGGTCTAACAAAAGGAGGCTCATCTGATCTGCTGCTCCTGTCCCGCAGGCTCCTCTCCTCATCTTACACCTCCTGATGTTGCTCTTGGGTGTGATATCACAGAAGACTGACATGAGTGCTGCTCTGAGATGAGCAGATGACAGATGCCCTTGTATCAGCCAACAGGCAAACTTTTAAATCTCCCTGTGAGCAGTTTACAGCCGTTCCACCTTTGATGGAATACTATTGGCAGTGCTTTCAGTTTTGTGTCAAATTGTGTGCAATAGCATTTGTAATATAATTCATACAAATATTCAGCTCAAATATATTATGTTTCTGTTTTGTATAAATGAACAGTATTAAACAACACAGTCTCAGTCATTTACAGTGTGTAACTTTTGGCTCTCTATAGCAATTATATAAATATAAAACTGGATGTTTTTTTGTTTTTTTTACAAAAGAACATTGTTTTAGTTGTGGATCTGTTGTGCGTGGATAAATGAGGTGGACACATGGATACAGGACATCTTATCAGAGCAGATGGTCAAATAAATACCATTTTCTTATTTTGTTTTTAAAACTGGTGTTTGCCTAGATGTTTGCCATTTTGCAATGATCCATGGTCAATTTTTCTGATTTGTTGTGACAGCAAACCTTCAGCTTTACGCTGTTCACAACCAGAGCTACTCTTCTTGTGCACAAATATGACGTGAGATGCATGGGCGAATGACGTATAATTTCAATTACAATATGAATACTCATAGGGTGCTCATCTCGTGTTTATAAGTCATGCAAACATGGTGTAGGTTGTTCATAAACTGCATTTAACTTTTAAATTATGCCGATTGTGTGTAGGCTTCAAAATTAATAGAAGTCGTGTTAGCTTGTCCAAAAATCAAAAAGCCAATAAAAAAACTCCTAATGAGGTTTTTGTCGAGGGAACCAGGGATGCTAACTTCCATTTTGGGCTCCAAAAATCACTAAAGTGTTATATACGTTTATTAATGTGTTGGATAAAGACAGGGTTTGGAAGATAGATTGCACACACTCATTACCTTTTTTTATATAAACATAGTGTAAATTTAAATGTGCTTAATAAGTGGCGTTCCAACAGCGTTCATATTTAGTATAAAAGTTGAATGTTTGTATCACTCCAAGGATCTTGCCCACAGCCAGAAGCTATTTAAAAGTATTTTCCTATCGTCACTATTTCCTATATCGTTCCAGTACGATTTGGAGCGAGCGCTGTTTCGCGCAGTGGGACACTACAGAACGCTCCGAGTAAAAAGCTCGGTGGATCCGATCCGCGTCAAAATAAACGCCGTTCCAGCCCGCCTTTAAACTACGTGTTGCTTGGCAACACGCAAAATTTGATGTTTTGTCTGGAACTATTTTAGATGGCGGAGAGAAGATAAACAAACTGGCCGATTTGTCTTGTTTACTGAACTGTTTTTTAAGCAAGAGATTCGCGCTGACAGCCATGATATGCAGAAAAGCACCCTTGCTGTGTGATTTAATTAAGCACCCGGACATAAATTAATCGCGCGGCTACATAACGTAACGAAAACGCTTAATCTCAAGTTGCAGCTCAAATTTCCATATTAAGGCATAGATAGTAGACTAAACGGACCAGGAGAGTAGAAGCATGCGTATGGAAAATCTAAACCCCGACACTGACAAATCTAGCGAATAGGGAGCGGGACATCGGTCGTCCTTTTGTCTCCAACATTAGAAGAGGCATTTAGACTTCAACAGCATATAACCGCCCTCCGATTCCCCCCTCCCAGACAGATTTTCCCCATCACCTCCTCTACATTGGCCCAGCAGCGGCTGATCAGCGTCCTTGCACTATACTAGGCTGTAACCACTGCCATCAGCTCAACTTCTTCAGCCGTCTCTGCCGCCGCTGCTGGAGCCTATCTTCAGTCTCCCTGCCCAGTCCTTTGGCTGCCTACATCGGATACACGGTCGTCCATCGTTTTTTGTCAGTTAATCACAGGCGTATGTGTGTTTTTGATTCATCTGAGGACATTTCCCATAGATAAGAACAGTCTGCACCAAAGACGGGCATCGGGTATTAGGCTACCCAAAGATACATCACTGAGGTAAGCGACACAAATGTGAATTCATATCGATCTCATCTTTTCCGTGATTGACTCTTGATGACAGTTGACATAACTTATGATGTTAGCGTGCAGTGTTAGTTGGTGATATCCAAACATTCGTATTTTTGCGTTTTCTGTTTGTTTTTTCCACTCCCTCCATCACCAATGTGGCTGCCAGCGATTTTGCCAGTGTTACATAAAACTTAGATTTTCAGCGCCCTGCTTTTATCCGTCCCTCTTTTTTGATTAATAAAATCATTGGGTTATTTAAATGTAGCCTATATTTACAGGAAGGAGGAAATTACGAAGTCTACAATTCAGCCTCAGTCTGCAGTAGCTTCTTTATAGTTTTATCTGCTCAGGGAAACCTAAATATACCCATTGGAGGTAACTGAGATAACAGCAAGTCATGCTGCTCTTCATCAGATGATCATGTTGCTACAGAAATTGTGCTATCACATTTATTGACAGATTTGATTTCTATTCTTCTTTTTTTCTTTTCACACCAGTGCATCAGTTAGAGCACAACATACACGGATCATTGTAGGCTATATGTGCTTTTTTTGCATCTTCTGAATCAAACTAAAATTTAATCCTCCCTATTTGGATGCAATGTGGTGATGATGACCTACATCACTGAACGACCTACATGAAGAACTTGGCTTGGGAAGTTCGTACTGGTCCTCCATCTAAAATGTCACACTGTCCTATACTGTACTGATGAGTGTACATAATATTATGAACAAATCAAAAACATAAACCTGATGAATAGTATCATTCCTTCATTTCATCTAAGATTTAATGCATCAATCATATTTGGTTCATGACTAATGGGTGAGTGGAAAAAAAGAGGTTTATGGCTTGCGGCAAACTGCTGTATATTCTGG
>JAUZSZ010000083.1:10960805-10974093 GCA_034780575.1 Labeobarbus marequensis
TATTACTGACATTGTATTCCTTGCTTTTTTTATTACTGGCAGTTTAATTATTTTCAATTATTTTTAGGACCTTTTTTAACTAATATTAGTTACTCTAGTATTCTGCTGTGATATTGAGAATTGTGACACTTCGCTGGTCTCTAAAATGTAGATGTCATAGCAACCTTATTTACAGAAAATATTTATTTGATATATATATCACTATATAAAGTTTTGGTCATATGGCCCACTAATAATCGTTTTAAATAATCGTGATTACAATATTGACCAAAATGATCGTGATTATTATTTTTGTCATAATCGAGCAGCCCTAGGTATAGTGATAATATCATTACTGTGACTTATTTTGGTCATGATATTAACGTATTGGAAATTTGATATCATGACAGACCTATTTTGAATAATGTACACCAATGAATCAGTCACAATAAGATAATAAATATGTATTATGAAAATAAACTATCAATTTTGATTTCACATTGCCATTAGTTTACTGGCCAAAAAAAAAATCTTGACAAATTATGTCAGTAAAAACAACTGACTCAAAGAGACTGCGATAATAATGGAGACTTCACTCCTACTGATACAGCAGCCTGGTAAGAATGGCAGTTACCAACAGCAGGGGGTAGAGAGTTACACTGACTCCTGTTTCAACAACTGGGTGGGGAAACCTTCAAGCTCGCAAAAATAACCCTATAGCATCACAAATACATGAGAGGGCTGAACAAGTATCTGATGTGTAGAATATAGCTACATCCAGGGGGTGATGTCAGCCCATCAAGATTGCGCTTGGGGCCACACAGCCCTCCCCCTCCCCCCAGGAACAACCACTTCTCCTTAAAGTGTTTAACCAGATGGCCATCTCAACAACAGAAGCCTCCCATACATAAACACAAAGATGGGGCATCTGTTTATGAAGCGCCAACATAATAAGCACAGCTGAAAGATGACCAGTCGAAATCATACCAGAACACATAACGTCACTGCAAGACTTGAAATAAATGAATAAAAATAAATTAATTCTAAATAATAGTTGCTCTCAGCAGGGCTGCACGATTAATTGAAGTTAAACAGAAAACATGATACAGCTTTGTGTGATTGTCGAATCGCAAAGGCTGCAATTTAACGCTGCGTGTTTCAGAGTGAAGCGCGGCACTGTGTTTATTTACACAAAAGCAGCTCATGATCCAGTGTTTTCAGTGTCTCATAGCAGCTCGATCCACAGTAACTGCTGCTACACTCATCTCTGCAATGTACTCTCTTGGGTTGCTTCCAACGTGCATTTGTGAACACAACAAGCAAAACATCTTTCCGAACTTGTAATGACAAGCGCTCATAAAATGGCTGTTGTCAACAAAAGAGAAGCTTTAGGAGCTCCTTGAAGTTTTCCGCCAAAATAAAAACTTGATGGCTTCCCATTCCCAAAATAAATTAAGACAGCCATAAATATTACTACTCTAATTTTACAGCTGTACTGTAAAATAATATAATTCTAACATTTTACAGTGAAATATTATAATAAGAAATTACTATTGTGTTTATTATTGTATTTAATAGTACTTATTATAGTCATATTGATATATAAGGTACAGCAAACCTGTAAGTTTAATGCAGAATCAGAAAAAAAACAAAAAAAAAACACACATTTTAATTTTCCCCTAAATTGTGCAACCCTAGATCTGAGTCACTAATATGGTCTAAATGAAACTTTTCTCATTATGCGTCAACAGACGAAAAGCATTGCGATCATATGTCATATTGAGAAACATGAATAAGAAAAAATGGTTTAAATGCTATAAATACAATAAAACATGCGATCAAACTCTGTTAAAGCAAATGTGTTATGATCTAGTCCCTGGCACTGTTAGGTGTGGACGTGATTATGACCATACAGGGGCAATGTTCACTTCCCTGATAAGAAAACTCAAAAACTGTCTATGATTAACTTGGAGTTCAAAGCATGCCGGTTAAGCAATAATACAGATGCCTCTCTGCATCACAACAAGAGAAAAACTATCAAACTGAAAGTGTTCTTGATGTCTTGATCAGAAGTTTTTTTTTTTTTTTAATCTGGTACATGACAACAAACAACAAATGACTACAAACTCCGGCAGCTATAAACAGTGGAGGCAAGGGTTTGTGACTCATGACTGCAATACTGTAGCGTCTCAAAGAGCTAGGCCTACACAAACAGGTTTTGTTGAACATTTTAAAACAGCAAAGCTTACTCAGCACTGGGAACCCCTTTAATTCAAACGGAAATGCATTTGCTTACACCAGCAGCAGCTGCTTTGACCTGGCTTTGTTAGTGCTGCCCAGCGTAGGCATGAATAGGAAAAGCCCAGAAGGACGCAAGCTTCGAAAAAAGCAAGCACTCATCTATACAACTGAAAATGACTACAGAGAGATGAGCGTACTTACTCACCTGTGTTGCTTCTCTTCAATGTCTTTGGTGACAACAGCATCCAATTCTCTGTAAGGAGATTAACACAGATGTTAAACTAAAAATTTGACATTCACTTGACATTGACATCTGACAGAATCAAAGTGGAGCCGGATTATATGGCTTGACATATGTAACTTTAGAGCGGTAAATGCAAAGTGCACCTTTCACTCTTGTACAGAAGGCTACATATTGTGTGAACAACACTGAAGTGTGCAATGACAAGGCAGCCTTTTTGCATTTTACAGTCTAGGAATAGAATAAATTTAGAACTAATTTTTCTTTCTAAAAATTTTCAGTTTCATTGCTGGTGAAATAGCAACCACACAAGTAATGCAAGTGCAACATGGTTGGGTGATTTATACAATGGCAAACACAAACATCCTATCACAGCACACACCACAATATGAAACCAAAATCAACTCATTAAGCCTTTCCCATAGGTGGGAAATGAGGGAAAAGATAGATGGACACTTCTAATTGTAAGTTACAAAGTAATTGGGCATGAAAAGCAGCCTATAATATATAACCAGAGACTGTATTCTTTATTTAACCTCACTTTTAACTAAAACAATACGTGATTAATAAAGAAAAAGACTACCTAAAAATAAAACAAATGGCTCAATGAACATTAGGTATACTTTTTTTTAAACGGTTAAAGGCAGAGAGCAGCGACACCTCCTCCCCCACCACTGGCTTCAGCTGCTGCTAACGGGGCAAACCAGCAACCTTGACCTGCCCTTATAAAACATTACAACATAACGCAGTCAAAACAGGTTTCTAAACAACTTTAACTCTCAAAGAGCGACTTCGTGATGTCTATTTTCTGTAACGTTACTCTGGTCTGGGAGAAGGAATCACAGCTTTTTTTCTCTGGCATTTTTCCTCTGTGTTAGCTGCCGTGACTGCGTACTTTAAAAAGCTAAACGCAAAATAAACATAATAAACACACAGCATTTAAAGCCCGCCGCTCCGTTAAGTTACTAAAGCGAATAAAGCCGTTAAAATGAATGCAAACTGGTTATCCAATTATTAAATATCATTTTCCCTGATGTGCGCAATTCAGCAGCTGAGCTAAGAGCGCTAACAAACCAGCTGGCTACTAAACCCTCTGTCTTTTAACAACTTAACGAATCAAACACGGCTTTATTAACGCTCACATTAGCTGAAGAGCGACACAGTCGTATTCTTTGTCGAGTTATTGTGGATCGAATGCTGCTGGCAGCAACCAGAAAACGAGTCGACATCGAGAAAAGTTGCAAAATTAAATAAATATCTTCCCAAAATACACTACATGAAACAGTCCTGGAATGCAAGAAACCTCAAATTTAAACGCTGTACATTCATAAACTCGACTTTTATATTTGTAAACACGTTAGTAACGACACAGTGAAACCGACTGCAATGTCACTTCGATGCCATCATGTGAAATCAGGAGATCAGTGTTCAAGAAATGTACCACAGAGATCCATTTTGCTTTTTAGACATAATACAGACAGTAGACACAATTCATATAAACAATTACATCGTGTAATTATCATGCTAACGCAAACAACACAGTAAAACAATCACCCGTGCTTCCAGTTCGGAGCGGATTTATACCGCTTTTATGGTGAAAACCACAAAAATACACACGAACGGACGGCAAAACTCACCTCTTGAAGTTTAAAGTGCAGTAGAGATGAAATGAAAGCAAATAATAAGGGCTATAGACATTCAACACATTTGCAGAGTCTAGGAAGGGAAACATTTATCCTGCTCGATCGCCATTTTCTTCTCGCGCATTCATCCCTGTAACTGCAAGAAGAGCTCAAGCGCTGCTCTCAGAGCACTTCCTCCAACTCCACACGCTCACCTCCAAAATGGTGGCCACCGAGAGGCCGTGTTTCAAAACCTAGCGAGCTGTCTATCCAGACTGCACTTTTGGGCTTTGCGGACACGTGCGGTATTTTTGGACATCATAGAGAATTCTAGGGAACTGAGAAGTATTCTAAAACAGCTATGATGAGTGACGGGTAAGCTTAGCTGATTTTAAAGCCTGCTTTAAATTTTAAAAATGCTGTCTAGGTACAGTAGGGAGCTCACTAGGATTTGAAACACAGCCAGAGCTGATGGTTAACCGAGACTCGTTTTGATGGCTTTGCTGTTTCACTGTTAGATGTTTTGCCAACGATATAAAGTAAACATTTTGGAGGGAAAAATAACTGGGTTATTAAGGCGAAAATTATATGACATGAAAAAAATAGAGCAAGAGAATTCATAATAGAAATGGTCAAATCATCCATACAAAATTCCATCAAGAAATATTTCACCCAAACAGATAGGAACTTTAACATTTAGACAGACAGTTTAAGAAAATAACATTGTCATGCTGAAATCAACATAAATTCAGTACAACAGGGTAAAAATAGGCCTAATCCCATATACAATGAAAGTAAATATGCTTGTATTGGTTTCAAAATGTGCAGAAGTGACTTTGTAATGTCACAAACAAAAAGTCAAATACATAGCATTTGCTTTCATCTCAAACAGAGCCTGTTTCACTTAATTAAATCTAATCCATTTATGATCAATATTTATCAGATTGCATTTTTCAATAATATTGTGTTCTAATGGATGCCATATTCAAAATGTGTTTCAATATATAAATTATACATTGTAGACTACATGAGTAGTTTGATATTCTTAGTGTCTGAATATGTTGTATTCAGCACTTTTCTGTAAAAATAACTATGAGCTAAAACACCTTTAGGGAAACTACCTAGACAAAACAGATTCCTCATTGTTCAGTTGTTTGTTTACAGTGAATACCTTCACCATTGTGAAATAGCCTACTCTTTCAGCACAAGACAAAAACACCAACCAAGTGCAAACTAGGAAAAACCTAAATAAATCTACAACAACATAGACACAGAGCAGCTTTTAGTCTGGAATTTGCCTGCGTTTTCACTTTGAAGACAAAGCAGTGGCACACAGTTGAAAATGGCTCGGCTGCGCTGTCCTTTTGAAGCGTTCATTCTGCCTCACTAGGCAGGAATCAGACTACCGATTGAGCCGCTTTCAAACAGAAAGCAACCTGTTTTAAAAGTATAAACTTGATCAAGATTTTACATACCCTTTTACATAATATTTTAATTGAGTGTCAATGCACAAAAATAGAGTACTAAAAATACACAAGCAGGTACAGCTACATTACATTGAGTTCAGAGGTACAACGCACAGATATTTTGCAAGACAGAATAAACCTTTTGTCACTTCAAACATTATTTAATAATTCACTTTTACATTGTCCAGTTGTAGGCTACAGATCTTTAATATGGTTATATGTCTTTTTAAACCAAGGATATCTTTTCGTTGTCATTCCAAATATTATGTAAGATATATTTTGTCTGTTTCATCTCAAATGTCTTAAAATAAAATAAGAAAGTAACATCGCATAGTGCTTGGGACAGCTCAGGCCTCAGCATCTGTGGTATTGAGAATGAATTTTGTACGAGGCATGAATATTGATGATCAGTGGAGGTCCGGGGCCAGCTGCTTGTGAGTGAGTTAGCTGCAGTAGGACAAGGGTCAGTTTGGTCAGGCCAGTGGGCTGCTCTCCCCCCTCCCAGACCGATGAGAGCAAGGGGAGCCTGGGAACGCGGGCAGATGCATTGTGCTCGGGCAGACAGGGCAGGAGGAGGGGAACAGCTTTGCATGACAAATACATGGCTGGCTTTGGCTTTCAGAGACTCGCTTCCAAACTTACTTAATACAGTGAGCTCTGTTGCGCTGGTGTTATATTTCAAAATGGTCTAAATATGCACAACATTTTAATCAATAAAACCTGCAAGTTGGCAAAATTCGCAGAAAAAAAAAATCACAAAAATATGCTCATGCAGACGTGACGTGACATGTCACTCGCATTATTTACCTTCACCTCTTTTGTCTTTACCTCTGTCCCCCTAATCCTCATTATTCTCTGGTCCCCAGATGTACCAAGAGTCTCACCAACAAGGGTGCTATTTTTCATTTGCTCTCGCCCAATTCCTCCACTACCCCATCATTATATTCAATCTCTATCTGTCTCTCACCCATCCCCCTAGAGTCACTCTCTCAGACAGGGTGCCAGCTGTGAAAGGGATTTGGCAGAGCTGAATTACACTCTGCATCCAACCAATTACCTGTCCGACCGTTCGCAGGTCAGCCTGCTCTGCCTGCTTCCAAGCTCCAGTTATCTATCAGACCACTATTCTGCAAGGCATTTATCATTTTCACACAGCCATGTGTCCTGTCATTTATAAATGTTAATACACACCACTGCTTCATCAACTGTTCACCCTTGAGAGCAAGAGACCATTTTTTCTCTGTTGTGCTAGTTTATGGAAACAGTTAGCGTTATATAACTCGTTCATATAGCTTGGTTTACATATTGTTATATTATATATTCAAAAGTGTGGGGTCAGCAAGATGTTTTAATGTATTTAAAAGAAGTCTCTTATGCTCACCAAGGCTGCATTTGCTGAACAAGAATACAGTAAAAATAGTAATATTATGAAATATTATTACAATTTAATACAACTGTTCTGTATGTTAATGTTTTTTTTTAATTTGATTTATTCCTGTGATGGCAAAATTGAATTTTCAGTAGTCATTACTCCAGTCTTCAATGTCACATGATCCTTCAGAAATCATTCTAATATGCTGATTTGCTACTTAAGAAACATTTCTTCTTAATTATTATCCATATTGAAAACAGTTGTGCTGCTTAATATTATTTTTTTTTTGTGGGAATTGTCGTTCTTTTTTTCAGGATTCTTTGATGAATAGAATTGAGAAAGCTTTTGTAACATTACATGTCTAAGTAGTTTTTCAGTTTTATGAATCCTTTCTGAATTTCTTTCAAAAAATTCTTACTGACACCAAACTTTTGAATGACAATGTGTTTATTTATTTGTTTATTATATTATATTATATTATTGCATAAAATAGCACAACATATGTAATCTAAAATTATTCATATTAAATCTATCCATTACAACAAAATAATGGACAGTAATGGAATCAGATTTTAATACCATGGTATTGCCAATAATGCAAAACAGTTAGAATTTCACTTTAAAGTGTTTATCAGAGAAAGGTAACTCGTATATAGTAACATTTAAAACTGTATGTTAAAATAAAAATAAATAAATAAATAAATAAAAATTCTTACCAATTTAATTAACACTGCAAAATATATTTTTGGAGCTTTAATCTTTACCCATTTATTTCTGGTGATCTCCGTCTTCACAACTTGACTTGTTTCAGAGCCACTCCAGTCACGTAAAAGCAATATAAAGATGCAAATGACACTCGGAAGAGCAATCTTATTGTCATTCATGTATGCATGCAGTGTATACTTTAGATGGAGGCATTTTCACCTAGAGCTGCTATAGCTCCAGTCAAAAACTTTGCTCCGGTCCAAATGAGACTCATTTGCATGTGCCCATCCCACCCTCATCTCAATAATTCACACCTATCAGTGTAATGTGCTTCATCTCCAAGGCATGCATTTGAGTTTAGACTTGAGAAGTCTTCTAGACGAGACACACTATGCTTTCACTCTTCTGTCTGAAGAAAAGTACAGAAGTGCATGAATTTTAAAAGTAAATGTCACATGTACTTCAAAGATCATGTCACTTCAACTAAAAGTAAAGCCTGGAACCCTGAAGCATAATAATAAAACCCTCAAATTCAAGAAAACATATTTCATGGAAACAATTTCCATGCCTAAAGATGAATTCTTAACTATTGTAGTTTTGCTAATCTGATCTGGCTTGGGTCAAATCATATCTATAACATAGATAGACACCCTTGTGGCCGACATTGTTCTGTCTCACTGGGGGGTGTTTCTGTGAGCAGGGTTAAAGAACAGCTCTCCCAATTATACAAAATAGGGCTTTAAATGAACTCACACCATGACCATATTCACTACAGTAAATATAAACTTTGACCTGCTCCCTTATAGCCCCACTCCCCTGTCCATGAATAGTTCTGATCCCCTATAGCAGCAGTCAGTAGTCGATGATGAATGAACAACAATATGCAGAAAGAACAAGGTATGGTACAGCCTGAAAAAAATGAAATGAAATGGAATTAAACTAAATTAAACAAAACTGTCAATAGAAGTTGAACGTTCCAACTACTCACTTCATTTCTCCATACCACTACACAGGAAGTTGTGCCAGGTAAATACCTGCTTATCCCCATGTGACATGACTACCCAGAAGGGACAATATTTCAAAATAAAAGATGTTTTGTACAACAGCAAAGCTGGTCACCAGCATATATTTGTGTTTTCGATACTAGTATCCCCGAGACGGTCTACAGACCAGCTCCAGTCCAGCAGAGACCACCACAAACCAGCCTAAAACAGCTTTAAAATTCATGCTGGTCCAAAGTGAGTAAAATTTACTGCAAGAGCAACTAGCAGGAATGTTTCTGACAAGTGCATGTTAACCAAATGCATTGGTTAAACATAGTACAAAGTATTTTACTGAAATAAACCACATACTATTTGAATAGAATCTGCTTACCTGACTTTCACGACTTATCGCCAAACATCAGCTTGAGACTTACTAGATCTACTCTGTTAGATCCAATTCAAAGATAAGAATTGGGAAGAACTGACAAGAAGGAAACATACAAGGCCAGTGACTGGAGAGATGAGTGGAGCTCAACGGGTGCCCTAATGATGCCTCGCTCTCCCAAGGCTCTTCAGATAGTGGTCTGCAGCCCTCACACCAGCTCTAACGAGCAGACTGCTCATCTTCCACTCCCATCTATCATACTTTCCGGCTTCTCTTCTCTCATCACCAACCACACATGAAGGAGACCTGGCCACTTTATAAAAGCATTTCTTTATCTTGCCACTTCACACATTGGCCTAATTCACAGACATAAAGAAAACGGCTACTTTCACCTGAATCCTTCTGACTCTGAACAGTGAACACAAATAGCAGCCAGAAGGCAAATGAGCGAATAGCAGTAATACAGTAAAAAATAGCAGTAATACAGGATCTGTGGTTGCCAGAAATTTGACATAAATATATGGTGACAATGGTTTAGGTAATAGGAAACTGTATATTAGTTCATGTGCATTTTACAACAACTGTAAACTGAAAAAAAAAAAAATGGTGTAAGAATTTTTAGTCATAAATTGATAGTAAATTTCACAATGACAAAGAAACAGCAAGTAACATTGATTTAAACTAGTGCTGTCAAATGGTTAATCGAGATTAATTGCATCCAAAATAAAAGTTTTTGTTTACAAAATATATGAGCTTATACTGTGTATATTTATTATATATGTGTGTGTGTGTGTATATATATATATATATATAAATAAAATACAAACACATGCATATATATATATATATATATATATATATATATTTAAGAAAAATATGTTAAGTTTATATATTAAATAAGAATATAATATAAATGTATATACATGTAAATATTTTCAAAATATATACTGTATGTGTGTATTTATATATACACAGTACACATACATATATTGTGTAAACAAAAACTTTTATTTTGGATGCAATTAATCATTTGACAGCAATAATTTAAACATGAAATTTTGAAGTAGAAAAAAATAGTATTTTCTTGTAAAACATCCTTCAGTAATCTTTGTTTTATTCACACCTTCGAAAAACCATTTTACAGTGTATATTTCATTGCATGATGTAATTGTTCATATACCAGACGAAATCTGCTTTACCCTTTAAAATGTACTGATAACCACCTTAATAAAATCAGTAAAATATAATTCCACACGATCTATCATAGTTCATTGTAAGTGGCCTGTCTGTAAAATATGGCAAATACCCATATACAGATGGTCAACACTCATAAGAAACAATAAGAAAGTAAATTATTTACATAAAATCTAATTATATGTCAAGCATCACACAAGGACTGTTACTGTTTTTTTTTCACAGTTTTTTGCGTTTATATTATATGTCAATTCATAGATTTTACTTTCAAAAACTATTAATGTATCAGTATTTTACAGTAAAATTACAGATAATGTGATGTTAAACCATATAAAGTTTTTCACTGTATATGGTAAGGTAACTTACCACAAGTTTTTATTGTAGAATTTATACAGGTTTTTTTTGTGTAAAAATTACAAGCATTTTTTTCTGCTCAGGTTTGAGTCTCAAAAGTTTCTATAGATAAAATACATCCATTGTTTGAGAGGGTTATTTTTGTTCAGGACAACAGATTCCCCCATCTTCCAACCTTAAAAATTTATGAATGTTCAATAATGTGTTAGGCTTTATCGCCTATTAATCTTTTATTGCATAACAGTGCAGTAGAGCGTGTGTATTATTCGGAGCCAGGAGCTTGGCATGGTGTCAGGTAGCAAACGGGTCTTCTCAGAGCCCCGGGTCCTGAATACCATCCATGTGTTTTTATTTAGTATAACAAAAGACTCTTCACCACAGGGCAGGCTTCCATGAGAAACACTGTCTGGCATGTAAAGAGGAGGAGCACGGGAACCTCTTGACATGTTAATTGACTTGATTAGCATTAACATTACTGGGATTCCAGAAGGATCCAGAAAGCTTTACTGTTAACTATTCATTTGGAAGCAGTTTGTTCCAAACCATCAGGCTGCCAAAGTAAACACGATTTTCATTTTAGATGTGTGGATATGTATGTTTTCTCTGTCAAATAAAGAGACATAAAACCATATACTGTATGCATACTTTAAGGGATAATTCCAAACCGGAATGACTTTGAAATGACAAAAGGAAATAGTTTGCAGAATGTGTATTATGTGATATTTTAAAGAACTATGTACAATGAAAGTCTGTGGACTCCAAAATAACACTGCACTAGACACGACTTTTATTCTGGCCAAAAAAAGTGAGATGATGACAGAAATTTAATTTTTGGTGAAAAGGTCTAAACTGGGTTTGACTTGAGGAATAATAAATAAAGTCAGGTATGTTTGCCTGCTGACTGATCCTAAAGTGAGCCATGGGCAGCACGAGGTGACGGTAATTATTACAGACAAAAAGAAGGCTACAGAGTGCATCGCTGAACCCCGATTTGAGCATCCATTCACGGTGAAAAATGCAGAGCGAATCTGTGAATTACGAGCTTTAAACGCTGGAAAATTAAACAACCAGAACCGAGGTTGGTTGGATGTTGCCCTGGCATCTTGCCAAGTGCTCATTACCGCAGAACGCGTGTGCAGTTGGGCCAGCCAATGTGACGCCCGTTGCCGTGGCAACAGCAGGGCAGACAGACGATGTAATGCATCATATTTCAGCAGACCAACTCAATTCAATTCACACAGATCCAATCTATGGGTTGTGGGGGGGGTGGGGGGGGGTTGGGGTGAGTGCGAGCAGGGGAAAACTGGTACTACAGAAATAAATTGTCAGGAGATCATCAGCTTTCCATGCAGATTTTCTTTTAACACTGTCTGTTAGAAACTGAACTATTCATTGTCCTGAACAAATTGGTTTTATTCAAATCTGGATGCAACTGCTTGTCATGGAGTGAGGTGACAATAGCTGGTACACATGGGTTACAGTGATGTGTGCCCATTTTTCCTATGTCAGAAACATATCCAAGCTATACTGAACAAGTCTTATAGTTAATGGCTTCGAGCTTTGCTCATTATAGAGCTTTGCTATTATGTACAAATTCAAATTTTTAAATAATTCCTGTGTGCTGAAACTAAAAATGTCATAGTGATGTAACCGACCAGAGAAGACTGAAATTCTCAAAAAAAGGAAAAAAGTAGCATTAGTAGTTTATCATGATCTTTTATTTTATTTTATTTATTTTGAAAACCAAGCTTTTTTCCCAGAATTCTATGATGAATAGAAATAACAGAATTTATTTGAAATACACATAATAATTATAATATATATGTTATATTATAATATTACAATTTATAATAACATAGTAAATGTTTTGATCTTTTGATCAATTTAATACCTATTTACTGAATAAAATAATTTCTCTTTCATCAATTATTTTATTTGATCTTATTTTATTTATTGTGAAAATCAAGCTTTGTTTTTCAGAATCCTATAATGAATACAAAGATTAAAAGAACATCATTTATTTGAAATACACATAATAATAATAATAATAATAATAATAATAATAATAATAATATGTATATATGCATATTTATAAATGAACAGTTCAGATGCAAAAGCCTCTGAGTGCCGTTTGAAATTTTCTTCTAAAATGAGCATTGTTTATCAGGCTCCTATGTTTATGTTCAGTTATTTCACATTAATGGCAATGAAAAGAATCTATTCATTGCCATTAAAGTAAAATTACTGAACCTACACATAGGAGCCTGATAAAAATGTTTATATTATCATTTTTGATCAATTTAATACATATTTACTGAATAAAACCATTAAAATAACAAAAACATTTCTATTTAAAAAAAAAGAAAAAAGAAGAAGGATCATGTGATGCTGAAGACTGGAGCAATGGCTGCTGAAAAGTCAGCTTTGCATCACAGGAATAAATTATTTTTTAAAAATATATAAAAATAGAAAAACGTTTTTTAAATTGTACTACTATTTCACAATGGTACTGTTTATACTGTATTTTTGAGCACATAAATGCTTTTAACAAGCATATATGTGTATATATATATATATATATATACAGTGGGTATGCAAAGTATTCAGACCCCCTTAAATTTCTTCAATTTTTTTATGTTGCAGCCTGATACTACAATTGTTTAAATTAATTTTTTTCTCATTAATCTACATGCCGTACCTCATAATGACAAAGTGAAAACAGAATTTTAATAATGTCTGTAAATTT
>JAUZSZ010000083.1:11225295-11236781 GCA_034780575.1 Labeobarbus marequensis
AAAAAAATAAATTATTTAATTAAAAAAAAAAAATTATATATATATATATATATTTTTATTTTTTTTTATATATAGGTAGGTAACGTAAAAAACAAAACAAAAAAAAAACAAACAAACAAATGAAAAAAAAAACCTCTCTCATGCTATTTGTAACTAAGAATGAAGATACATTTTTCTCATGTTATTTGTATGTTGTTGTTTTTTTGTGTTTTTTATTCTTTCTACGTTTTTGCTATGTCACACCATAGGACACAGTCCAATTTTTATTTGTCAGCTACCCATATATATATATATATATATGAGGATCTTTGGCGAAGTTGATGACAAAATGACCCAGCTTTGATCACTCCATCAGAAACCCATCGGATCAGCTCATAGATTTGGCTGCAGATCTAAGAAACAGCTTAACTGTGAGATTGAGTGTGTAGAGACCTGTACGTCTCAGAACTTCCAGCAAGGTCCACTTTGCCTGTGAAATGCTGGCTAAGGGAATCATATGCTGCTCTGTCTTGTGAAGAGTGGGTGTTTGAAGATCCTTGCTCTAAAAGTAAAGTGTGAAGTAAGTCACATCTCAAATGAACGTCTCTGTGATGTATTAAAATCAGTTGCTGCTGGATACGGCAGTAAAACTGTCAGTGACTTCTGTTACGACTGCCATCCATCAGAAAAATTAATGCTTAATTTAGGTGAACTGAACTTGTTTCTATTGTTGTAAAATGAACCGTAAAGCTCTGTTGAATTAAGACACCGATGCCCTTTGGTGCATTTGCTACGTTCATGAGTTTTTACGAGTAGTGTAGTTTTTTAGTCGGTCACTTTAATGCGTAGTCCAGTAAGTCTTCAGTGGGCTCTAAACTAGCGCTGGTGGCAAAATCTGACATTATGGTTCAAAAAAAGAAACTGCTGAAACTCATTCTGGAGAACCCTTAGAGAAACTATATTTCTGAATTGTTTGGAGAATTAAGTGTCTTTGAGGATTTACAGATGAGGCAGACTTGGCAACAGTCTGAGTGTGGCAGTGAGTTTTGGTGCATACATCAAAATGTAAGCACAAACAAAATAAATGAGCAAACTTTGCCTTTTTTCTGTTTTTCATCTGAGCAAATAAAATGGGTTGGAAATGTTAGAAGTAAGAAAAGTAAGAAGAAAATTATAGTAAAATGCAGGCATGTTTTCCACACTGTTTTCTCAGTGCAATATGTACTTAGGGAAAAAATAAATAAATAAGGGAACAAATTAAAACAAACAAAAAAAAAAAATCATCAGCTGGTACTCCAATCTTCAGTGTCACGATTCTTCAGAAATCATTCTGATATGCTGAATTGTCATCAATGTTGGAAACTGTTGTACTGCTTCATATATTTTATTTAAAATAGAAATCATTTGTAACAATATACCGTCAACTTTTGGGTCAGTATTTTTTTTTCTTACCTTTTTTTATTTAATAAATGAACTTAATTTTATGCAGCAAGGATGTGTTAAATTGATAAAAGATTTGTAGTAAATACTTATATTGTTAGAAAATATTTATTTTGAAACAAGGCTGTTCTTTATAACTTTTTATTCATCAAAGATTCCTGAAAAAACAGGATCTAAAATAAATAAATAAATAATCAGCACTGTTTTCAACAGTGATAATAAATAAGCATATTGATAAATCAGAATGATTTCTGAAGGATCATGTGACACTGAAGTCTGGAGTAACGGCTGATGAAAATTCAGCTTTGCACCACAAGAATAAATTATATTTTAAAGTATATTAAAATAGGAAACCAGTATTTTAAATTGCAATAATATTTCACAATATTACAGTCTCTTCCTTGTATTTTTGATCAAATAATGCAGCCTTGATGAGCTATATATATATATATATATATATATATGTAATAGACATAATGTTGGTTAATTTTAGAATTATTTCAATCAGTCAATAAATAATCAATATAGCCTTATCATTGCTGGAGGGAACATAGTATTTATGAATAATTACTTTTTAGACTTAATTTTATTCTGTTTTTCACATCAAGCTATTAAAACTATCAAATCTGCAGCTGTTTGAGATGCCAAAAAAAAAAAAAAAAAAATCCAAGTAAACCCAAAAACCTTTCTTTTTTTAAGCTACAGCCATTGTTTGGTGAATCTTTATGGGTGAACTCCAGTCATTTTTTGTGAAGGTGAAACTTCTCCACACAGATTTCGCAACACTTTTAAGTTATCAAGCAGACTGACTAACAGAAAGCTGCTTGGTTTGAAAGTGACTTATGTTTGAGCTGTGCTTCCTCACACAGTTGACAATAGACAATGAACCTTTTTTTTCAGTGACTGCAGCGTTATGGTACTTATTTCTCTTTTTGAAGCATTTATGATGTTGTCATGTTTGTGTATTTGCAGCTCATGTGTGTATTCAGTGCTGCGCAGCAGAATACTGCCAAGGTTTAGCTTGAATTGTTATTTTCCAAGGCTGATTCTCTGAACATAACAAATCAACCCATCATCACCATCCGCTTTATGAAAAAAATGAAAAAAAAAACACAAGCTGCCTCCTTACTCTCCATGAGTAGCCTGCTTCCCGTGCTTTTTCCGTCTGATGCATGAAGAACGGGCCTGTCTCTGAACCGCAGAGATCGATGCTGTGCTCATAGCGCATGATTGTGGGGAGATGTAGAGCTTGGCGGGACTGGAGGCTGAAGATGAGCTTGGATTTAAAGGGTCTCCGCATCTCAGTGCCACTTGGAGAAGGTCACAGACGTGTCCTGTTTGCAGATGGCCTTCGCTTTGAGTGGAAAGGTCACCAGCAAGTGGCAGGTCAAGGCAACAGACTGTAAAATCATGTCAGCTGATTGATCTCTCAGTTTGAAGCCCAGTTATCAAAACAAAAAACAAAACAAAACAGAGAAATGACAGCTAATAATGCTGGACAAAAATTACTTATTTTATTACTTAATTATATGTTTTAGGAAATGCACACATTTTGTTCCAGTAAATGTTGATCTATTTTTATATGCAATACTTTTTTTTTTTAATCATGTCATAAGATGATAAATAAGCAGGAAAAATTGTGTCCAAAAACTTGCATAAACTGAAAATCTAAGGCTTAAAGATTTAGTCAAGATGGATGATAACAATTAGTTTTCTGAACACAGCATATTTTATAAAAAAGCATAGGGATAACTGAGGAATAACAGTGCACAAATATATCAAGAAACAGCAGGGCAAACCTATTATAAATGAAAATTTAAACAACATTTAAACTAAACAAAACTTATGCATTCTGTAACGATATTAATTATTTTATAATTTGTTCATTTACTTAGAATTAATAATTTTATTCAGAAATAGTGCATTAAATCGATCAAATGTATCAGTAAAGACATGTAATGCTAAAAAAAGGAAAAATAAATCATCAAGGAAAAATAAAAAGATTGTGTCCACAAAAATAAGAATCAGCACAACTGTTTTAACTTAAGTTTTGATAATGATAAATGTTTCTTGAGCAGCATATTAGCATAGTATAATTTCTGAAGGATCATGTGACACTGAAGACTGGAGTAATGATGCTGAAATGCAGCTTTGATCGCAGAAATAAATGACATTTTAACATGATAGAAAACAGTTATTTTATTTTAGATAATTTTGGTTACATTTTGTTAAAATTAATTCACATTATTACTGTTTCTCCTGTAGTTTTTATCAAATAAATTCAGCCTTGACGAGCTTAGGAGACCTCTTTCAAATAAGTATATTTTTAAAAATTTTACCGACCCCAAACTGTAGTGTATATTTATAGATGCATAAACGTACATTTGTCTCTAAAAAAACAAACAAACAAACATGTAAGCAAAAGCCTATATGAAGTTCTTTTAGAGACATGTTCAGATTTGACCCAAGTCCTGATACTGAATGTGTGCATTTATTTCTGAATTATTGCCCATGGTACAGATGTTTCATTGGACGCTATGAACACATTGATGTACCTGTAAAATACACACTTTTTTATCAGTGCTCTGAAATACACAACTTTGCAGTTAAACCATGCAGTTTCATGACCTGACCAATATAGACTTTAATCCAACTTGACAACGTCCACTGTCCTCTTCAGTTTCATTTTTCATGTGACTTTTCCCAAGAAGGCATTAAAACGGCAATTTCATGCCATGCAGAAAACACTGGATCCATGTCCAGTTGAATCTAAAGGGAAGCCAGATGTGTTTTTTGACTGTGTGTTGGTTTGTCACCTGGATAATGATCTTCAATTTTAATTTATGCTCAGGTCTGTGCACATGGTGTGCATAAAAGTAGTGTCAAAAGATTTCCTTTAGCGATCAGTGCTGTCTTGTTAGCTGATTCTTGTTTTCATGTTGATGACATCCAGTTTTCATTGTAGATGCTGTGGAGATCCAGACAGCTTGTTAGTGTACTTTGTTTCTCTAGAGGATGTGTCATTGTTTCCTCGCAGCGGAGTGCTGATATCATCTAGAAACACTCAATAATTTTTCTATTTGTTTGCTCGAAAATCTCTCATTCGAACATAACTTCTCAGTGACAGTCTTCAGTTCTTCAGATATTTGTGTGAGTTTTTCATTAGTGCTTCATTTTCTCATTTTGATGTCTTCAAGTGTGCAGCGTGTCCTTCATGGATGTCAGAAGTTTAGTGAATTTTAGATATACCTCTTGGTAAATGTTGGTATACCTGACAGATTTCTCTCAGATACAAGTCATAAGGGTCAATTTATCGAAATTGAGATGTAGACATGCTCTTTGTACAACTCAAAGCTGAATAAATAAGCTTTCCATTGATGTATGGTTTGTTAGGAAAGAATAATATCTGGTTGAGATACAACTATTTGTAAATCTGGAATCTGAGGGTGCAAAAATATCAAAATACTGAGAAAATTAAAGTTGTCCAAATGAAGTTCTTAGCAATGCATATTACTAATCAAAAATGAATTTTTGATATATTTACAGTAGGAAATTTACAAAAAATCTTCATCGAACATGACCTTTACTTGATATCCTAATGATTCTTGGGATAAAAGAAAAATCAATAATTTTGACCCATATAATGTATTTTTGGCTATTACTACAAATATCCCCATGCAACTTAAGACTGGTTTTATGGTCCAGGGTCACATATACAAACCAGAATGAGAACATGAAAACACATATCAATTCAACTTCCCCACCTACCCTCCCCTCACCCACCCAACCTAATCCTGCGATCTCTTTAAATGGGGTACATAATGGACAGAAAACTTAACAAAAAACCAAAGCCACAGGAATCATAAAACATAAATTCCAAAAAGTAACTATTTTCTGAAGGTTGTATAATCTGACCGAAAACAAATTAGTCCTCAGGTTGTACTCTCCTGCTAAAATCATTGCCAACATCACGTGTGCTTTGGATGCTGCTATACTTATTAACAAACGAGACCATCCAGCTCCATCAGAAATAAATAGGCTGGTTGACTACTCTAAACTGATCTTCACAGCAGGGTCAGTGGGGGCTGAAGAACAAAGCAGGAGTGAAGATGCTTTGATCACAATTATGCTGCTTTTGTTGTGTTGGAGGCCACAGGCCAAAGACACGCAGCCGGACTCAACATAAGTTTACATATCAAATAGCCAAACAGGCACTTTGGCATTCAGAGCACTTCTGAAAATGACTGTGAAACAAGCAAACACACATTCACACACACACTGTACTCCTTCATGCACTGCAGCACTTCTCCAAAGTTCAGTCAGAAGTGTGATGGAGCGCAAGCCATAGCTGGAGTGTAAACAGTGTAGAGGGCTCCGGAGAAGACGACACACGCATTGGAAACTAAACAAAGGTAATTATAGCTCTCCCTGTCTGCAACCATAACAACTTTGTGTCAGGTTTCAGGTGAAGATGCTGAGCGCCTCATCTTTACACCACCTGTCAGCTCACTTGCCTACCTGCCTGTCATACATTAATAAGAGTAAAGAGCTGCTGGAAAATACGCTGTTATATCAATGAATATTTGTTAGCCAATAATGAGGTATGTGGCGGTGAATATCTGTGCCCCGGAGGCTTGGACAGCTGCTAAGTGAGTGAAGCATTTTGAATGTTTTATGTATTGGACACTGGATAAGAGGCTGACTACCGTGAGATGGAAAATCTCTTTTCAGTCAGGTACTTTGTGAGCGGGACTTCATACAGCCTGGTTATGTTCACAGGATATTCGCCTCGCAGGGATATGTAACACACACGGGTCGCCCAACCATTATACTAGGGTTGCACGGTATACAGTACAAATGGGATCATAAAACATTGAATAGTAGTAACACAGTAACATTTCACACATTTTGAATTCTAACAATGTGCTACTATTCAGTACAATTCAGCAGTCCCAAGGAGCGTGACGTAAAATGTGAGTGCTAATGTTAAGTTAATGGTGTCAAAATGCATCATTACATGATTTGAGCATGAAAAAATTTTATGCATTTATTGTGGAACTTAACTGATTATCATTCCTATAATAACTGCCAATGTGGGTATTACAATAGACTTGGAAAAAAGAAAGCTCATGCTGCCTACACTCGCTGCTCACTAAGACTGAAATTATATGATCAAAAATACAGAAAAAAATTAAAATAACCGTTTTCTATATAATATTTATTCTATTATGTAGTTTATTCCTGTGATGGCAAACCAGAATTTTCAGCATTATTACTGCAGTCTTCAGTGTCACATGATCCTTCAGAAACCATTCAATCATACGCTGATATAGTGCTCAAGAAACATTATCATCATTGATAAGTCTTTTTCCAGGATTCTATGCTGAATAAAGCTCAAAAGAACAGCATTTATTTAAAAAAAATCTTCTGTAACATTATAAAAGTCTTTATTGTCACTTTTGATCAATTTAATGCATTCTTGCTGAATAAAAGTACAAATTTCTACAAAAATAATTTAGTTTTTGTTGGTATAAGACTGAATCCTATATTATGATATCCAGCCAGACCTACAACATCCATTCCACAAAAATAATTTGCATCCTGGGATCAGCTTTGGACTATAAAAAAAAGACAAAGAAATATTCTGCTTGGTTGATTATGTGTTATTATGTGCCTGAGTGGAAATCAAGGAAAGTGAGAGATACTCACGGTCACATCTCATGCCCTGGTGGATGAGTCCATACAGCAGAGAGCCGCAGTGGTCACAGAAGGTGGGGCTGGAGTACGTGTGGACCTTGAACTTGTGCTTACTGCGTGGGTCCTTCAGAGAGACACAAAAAAGAGAGCAGTCAGCCTCGATGGCCATTAATAAGCATTACCAAAAATAAACTGGGAATTATTGTTGATTGCAATAACACAAATACATGGTGCAAAGGGGAAGTGTCATTGAAACAAGCAGAAGAGAAATTAATATAAACAAGTATTTTACATGGTAAAAGCATAGGTGCGGCAAGGAAAAGTGAGAAAGAAAAATCAGCTTATAGCTTTACAATATTCACATTTTAACCTTTTTTGCTAATTGTGAAAAGAAGTAAACATTCGAAATCAGAAAGTAAAAAATTAACTTGGATTGCTACAGAACAATACATATAAAGCACATTCCATGCTACAGATTTGCAATAATATATACTGTATTATATAATGTATACGCACAAACACACACAGATTTTGTAGATTTTTTTGTAGATTTTTTAAAGAAATATATAAATATATTTAATTCAGCAAGCATTAAATTGATCAAAAGTGACATACTTTTACATTACAAAACGTAAGTATATTTATAAACTCTATTAAACTTTATTTTAACTAAATTATGTTATTTTTATTTTTTCACCGAACTTTTCACCTATTTATCAAATAATATATATTTTTTAAATGATTGCACTTTCCACAAAAATACTAATCAGCTGTTTTTAACATTGATAACCACAATAAATATTTCTTGATCATCAAATCAGTATATCAGAATGATTTCCTAAGAATCTTGACTGGAGTAATGGCTGCTGAAAATTCAGCTTTACTTTCACAAGAAAAAAAAAATAAATAAAAATAAAAAATAAAACATATATTTCACACTATTACTGTTTTTACTGTCTTCATCAAGTGGTGCACTAAAAACATCTTTCAAAAACTTTTTTTTTAACAGTAGGGTATTACACATAATTAAACAGAAACAGAAAAATAAATAAAGAGCAGTGAGATTTTTCTTGTTTTCAAAATGTGTTCTTTAATATATAAATAAAATGTTAATATAGTTTAGTTCATAAAAATATATATAATATTATAATACATAATAATATTGATTAATAGTATAATGATTGTAATGACGGAGGATGACATCTGAGCGATACTGGAGCACCAGGTCAGCAGGGCACTGCCAGTCAGCCGAAACACTGGCACACCAGAATAGCCTTCCTGTTCGCCTCACCCCAAGTGGTCCATCCATTATTAATTAAGCAGGGGCTCTTTTATGACTTTCTATTCATAAGAAGCTATTTTAATATTCTCCCTCTGAATACAGCTCATGGCGGCGTTGACACTCACACAAAAAGAGAGCAGCTTCCATAAGGCCTGTGGCCTGGGTGCACAGAGAGGCCCCGGTGAGCGTATGCAGCACACACGAAGCCCACAGGACTGTGTTACATACACTTACAGTAGAGGAATATGCAATGAGAAGAGGTCAAAGTGAATTTACACAGGCTGCCCTCACATCCAAGAGCAAACCGTGTAGGGAAGCAGAGGTGCTGATGAAATGAGAGAGGGAGTAGGTGGATGAGGCGAGAGAGAGAAAGAGAGCAAGGCTACATGATAATATTACAATAAAAATCACAATAAGTAGTTGCAAAGGGGTCAAAGTTAGGCAAGGTCTGTTAGCCTCTGCTAGTGGATACTGTATGCTCTGCAGGGTAAAAGTGTTTTTCTATTCTAATAACAATAGTTTTCTATTTTGTATTTCTATTTTATTCCAGTCTTCCAAACTGTCCCGCTTAATATTTTTGTGGAAACCATGATACATTTTTTCAGGATTCTTTGATGAATTCAAAGCACCTTTTATAAGATTATAAATGTTTAAATCAAAGTAAATTATGAATGGTCAATTTAATGTATCCTTGCTGAATAAAAGCATTAATTTCTTTTAAAAAAAAATCTTTGAACAGCAGTGTGCATATTACTAATATTTAATTTAATAAAATATATTTTTTCTTTTTTTTAATATATTGCCTAGTTACATTATTACTTGTTAGTTTGTTATTTGCTTGAAAACAATGGTCTAGTTTCTGGCCGAGATAGCTATACACTTCAAAAGTGTGACAAATCAACTACTTCTCAAACGAATCATGCCACACAGGCCGTTTCTGTACATCATCCATGTATCTATTTCCTTGCTTTTTTCCAAGAGAACAGTTGTGAAAATATCAATTTGGTTGGCAATCTACAATCAACCAAACCTTAGCAACACATTAGGCAATATAAACAGCACTGAGCAAACAACAAAACCTACACGACCCAGTGGGCAATTTGGACAGCAATATGCAAGCCACTAGAGCCAGAGCACTTTCAAAGCTCAATGGAAAGCAGCTAAGTGTTTAATTAAAATTATATTAACAACCCCAGCCATACTAAACAGCACTGAGGAAGCTTTTGGAAACAGAAAATGGAAGGCGTTTCTATCCATACATCAGGGACAAAGTATAATCAAGCTTTAAAGCCTGGGCCTCCATGAATTATGGACCAAGCTGTCCATATTACCGGTGTTTGCTGGCAAAATTACAAGCGATGATCTTGTTTAATGTAGTGAAAAGTATGGAACCCATGTGTTCATTCACAAAACTTTTGCTTTGCAATGCAATACTTTGCAACAGAATGCACAAAGTTTCGCAAGAGAACACGGTAACACTTGATTTTAAGGTGTCCTTGTTGCACATAGTATGTACTTACTATTATACAAACAATTAATTATGCATAATTACATGCAAGTAATCCAAGCCAAACCTTAATCCTAACCCTAACCATACAGTAAGTACATGTAGTTAATTAATATTACTCAGTATTTAAATATATAATCACACTGTAACAAGGACACCTTAAAATAAAGTGTAACCAATTTCTCTATATTTTCTTCAACAAAATAAAGGAGAAAAAATACAGACCTCTACGAGTTTTCATGCTTGGGATTGCTAGATGTCAAACTTTAAATCCCCCTATCAGAGCATTTTCTGCCTAGTGTTTTACTTTATCTTTACAACCTGGAACCCGTTCACACACACACTCTCTCTCTAAACTGTGGAAAAAGCGTTGAAAACATTGACAAATATGTAAACTGGAGTTTACAATCTCTGTTGAAATATTCTGCTCAAATGAAAATGTATACAGCCAATCTGTGTTCCTTCACATTGCTGTTTGCACTGTTTGGGATTAAATCTGCCATCAAATCTTCTCAGTGATGGTCAGTAATAAATCCAAAGATGCATCCCAACTATACTGTTTATGATTGAGGTTGCTGAATAAATTCACTTACGCAACTGCTGTGCCACAATACAAAGTCATTTTTGTTGTTTTAATAGAAAAACATGAATATTACTGGAATTAATATTAGAAATGTCACTGCTTTAGCTTTTGAGAGAAAATTTTGAGTTTTACCAGTTGTCATACTGTAGAGAGTGTTTTTATATTTCTAAGATAAATATAAACCATGTGTGTGCTTATAGCTGAAAGTCCAGTAATCCTGATGTAATTTCTCAAATTACAAAAGTCAAAATCAGTAATCATGCTTATAATTTTGAGCAAAATAATTGTTATTATTATCAGTATAACCATTACGCAGCATGACTGAAATGTGACTATGTTTTAATTAACTAAAACTAGACCAAAATTCCCAGACTTTTAGTCAACTCAACCTTGGCTTTAAAAAAAAACTGGCTAAATATGATTAAAAAAAAAAAGAAAAAAAAAAAAGAAAACAAACAAACAAACAAAATAAATAAATAAATAAAATAAAATAAAAATGACCATTTGCTTAAAAAAACTAGAGTAACCACAAAATGTTTCTCTAGAAACCACAACAACATTGAAATATATATTTTCCTCCCATCTCATATTTAAACCATCAAAATATTTCTTTAGATGCTCAATAGAACTTTACACTTATGTAAAGACAAGGATCCGCAGTGATAGTCCCATTCTCCTCTTGAGAGTTCAGATATTTCTGAATATTAAAAAAAAGTTGGATCAAAAAATCTAAAAGAAAAAACAATTTGCTAGCTGTTGTTGTTGTTTGTTTGTTTTTCAGGTTGTTTTCACTCTTTTTATTTAATTGAAACTCTTCTAACTGTTAAAGTGACTGTTCAGCATGCCGGCAAAGTGATAGTAATAGTTAACTAATTGTATGAATAATTATAAATGAACACAGTTGGGACATGAATGAATGAATGAATGAATGAATGAATGAATGAATGAATGAATGAATGAATGAAGCATTTATATAGCGCTTTATTGTGTATTGCTAT
>JAUZSZ010000083.1:11345907-11356061 GCA_034780575.1 Labeobarbus marequensis
CTGCAGAAATTCCACACTTCATATTTTACAATAAGATAAGATTTAACCATAACTGATATATTCTTTAACAAGTGAACACATCACTAGCGCTTCAGGGAAACATTTAAGTTTAAAGATTACTACTAAACCATAGCCTTTAGTGTGCTCAAACCATTTGGACAAGCAAAAGTGTGATTTTCCTGTGAGGACTGTCTTGAAATGAACCCAGACACGCTCTGGGAAAGAGATGACGTTTGCTATTCGAATGCATTCTCATCTTCTTTCTTTCACAGTCCTTTTTAAGTCTCAAGGACATTTACGCAATATAAATCCAGAGAGTTTTTCTTCCTTGCAGAACACTTAATAAAGAGGTAAATTTATGTGCAATACATATATTTATGAGTTGCTATAGGGCTTACTTGATATCCCCTACAACTCAGACTGATGCTGCACTACATGCCGTGTTCTTGTAGATCAAGGATCAAGGACGTAGATCAAGGATTTCTTTTTTGAAGATATAATGACACCTTCCTCATGAATAAGTAGGAATTGTATGGTTCTGTCCCCTATAGAGATCTTCTTTATTAAAAGCTTTTAAGCATACTAAAAGGAAATGACCATTATAGTCCTTGTCAGTGTTCAAAGGGCTCCTTTGCTGGCTACATACATTACTCTGACTGACTACATAATGAAGTACTTCGAATAAAACTCATAAAGTGTCTCAGACCTCTACTGCAATAGTAAGCATTAATCAGCTGAGACCACAAGCTGTAAAAATAGATTAAGCTATAACCAGGCCCACACGGGATCTGTGCCCGCAGAACAAGATATGGGGAGAATTCATTCATCCACCATTCACACTGTTCTGCTCTTGCATGTTCAGTTATTAAATATTTCAGCTAATTTGATTATGATTACAGTTTTTAATGCTATTCTACGTAATTCTACATATCTGACACCAGAAAATCCTACCATAAAAATGTCGGTCATGACATATACTATCATTAAAAAGTTTAGGGACAGAAAGTCTCCTATGCTCACAGAAGGAGCATTCATTTAATCAAAAATACAGTAAAACATTAATATTTGGGAAATATTATGATTTAAAATCACTGTTTTCTATATTAAAATATACTTTAAAATAATTTTTTTTCCAGTGATGCAAAGCTGAATTTTCAGCAGCCATATTCCAGTCTTCAGTGTCACATGAACCTTCAGAAATCATACAATATGCTGATTTGCTGCTCAAGAAACATTTCTTATTATTATCAATATTGAGTTGTGCAGTTGTGCTGCTTAATATGTTGTGGTGTCTCTGATTGTTTTTGCTGAATAATAAAATTCAAAAGAACATTTTTTTTTTTTTTTTGCAACATTATAAATGATTTACTGTCGCTTGCTGGAAAAAAGTACTAACAGTCTGTCTGGGAAATTATTTCTGCATACAATTCTGTTTGCTGATGCTATCGGCACAAAAAAAGTACATATTTCAGCCTTAAAGTTCACCTTTAAAATAACCTCTATCTTGCTTGCATCATTTAGCGACTTTAAATGTATCTGGCTAACTAATCGAGTGTAGAAATGTTAGCACTACAAAACTCTCCATTTAAGCTCTAAATTACAATGCAGAATGTGCAAAGTACTGTTAAATAACTTTTCACCCTGATTTGTGTTAAATCATCTCCTTCACACCGCATACATACATTAAATGTGTGAATCAAACAGAATAAAATATTCATTGGCACCCTGGAGATTCATGTGCTATATGTCAACACACAAAGCCTCTGTGAATAAAGCGTCTATCGGCGCATATCTTGTGCATCTTAGCAGCATGACTCTTGACAAGATACATTCTGCAAACTCTCACACTGTTTTCTTTTCTTTTTTGAAAGGCTTACCTGGTATAAAGCTCCCCTGGACAACATCTTTGTATGCCCACCAACCATCGTGCAGCTTTGATGACACTGGCTGTGCTGCGGGAAGAGAAGAGATTCACACATCACTCACCCACGGCTCTTTGAAAATACAGTCACACCAGTAATAGACCCCAGCTCCCCGTGGAGAGAAGTTTCTGCTGTCAAATGAGAGGATGAAGTTGTCTCCTTCAAGGCACATTTAAAAAGTCTTTTTGAGGCAAAACTTGATGCATTTGCCAAAAAAAACAAAAACAAAAAAAAACAGCATGCAAATTTATAAGGTCAATATTTGCCTAGCGCCGCTTAACTGCATGCAAAAAAAGCAAATTGTGTGATGACGACAGATGCATCCTGGATGCTCTGCTCTGGGCCTTGTCGGCGGTGCAGGAAAGTAGGTCACAGAGGCAGCAGACTCCAGCATTCTGAATTCACTCTGTTATCTCACATCACTATTCCCCTCACCTCTCTCCCTCTGGCTTCAGGCTGCGGCTTGCATCATATCCACTGCCAAGTCAAGCACTCAGGGCTGCTCTTTAATACACCACACCACGGCTCTACTCTCAAGCCAGGTCGCTTTGATGTGCCCGTCATGAACTAAGCAGAGGATTGGAGCCCAATTTGCTTCCACCCCAATTTATCGACATCTGTATCTGAGATATGAGAAGCTTGTGCACTTTCACTTATGTGAATCGTAGGAAGCCACTATTTCTGAGGCTACAGCCTGCAGTATCTAGAAGCATCGAGAGCCGCGGATTTGCTGTAAGTGCAGGTGCTGAGATTCATATGCCGGGAGATTTGCGAAATGCTGACACTTGAATGGAGCCCCGCCACCAATATATCCTGTCTGTTGTGCGATACTGAGCCGAACATAAAAGGGCTTGTATATTATTTTACACCACACGTTTTTGACATGCATGGATCACTTTGATATTATTGGCTGGAATGAGGAAAATAAACCTCCTGCTTTTAACCAGGTAGCTTCTTTTTTTCTCTCTCTCTCCGCACAGCCGCCGTCCCCTTTGTACTAGCCTGACCTCAGATCATACGTCAACTTCCTTTCAAACATATTACAAGCTTTTCTGTAGAAACCCTTTATGCACATATCCAGCTCTTTGAAGATCTAACTTGTGTTTGTGTTTTATGCCCATACCCTGGAGAAAGGATGACGTCAAACTCTGGACTGCCAAAATAAACTGGGTACTTCAATAGTGCAGAAGAACCTCAGACTCTCGATGAGCTTTACTCTGAGGCGTATGACTGACTGACAACCTTTTTACATTGATTTTTTAACACTCTTTTTGTGTTGCCTTTTTTCGTGTTTTTGTATTTTTTTTTGTGTGTATTTCGTAGCACTAAAATGCATTTTCTTGTGATGTTTAATATCACTATAAGATGTTTGCACTCATTGGAGAACGATTATCTGAGAAGAGAATCACCAAAGATGAAAAGAATTGAGAACTAGTTGAAACCAGCCTTTGCTGGTCTCCCAGTTTCAAACCTGTTGGCTGATTTTAAAAGGGTTTGGGCACTTTTACCTGAATAGACTGGTAGATCCTGTGGACCACCTGAAGACCAGCTTGGCCAGGCTGGAAAGCCATCTAAAACCACACTAAAGACCTGCAAACTATCTTAATCTGGTTTAAGACAATATTCTTCTAATCCCTGGTTATTCTTTTCTCAAAACTGGTGTTTTTTTTAGCAAGGAATACAAGAAAACAACAGCTATGCAGGAAATGAAATTTATGGGAATCATTTTTTTCCTCTCCAAATCCCTGCTGTTACATTTAAAATCTTTTCATTTTTGAGATGTCCACTCTGCTGCATGGGGGGTGGGGGGGCTAAACCCAGCCTAAACTAGCTGGTTGGTCCTATCTAGTCTCACGTCCTGGTCAAATGGACTGGTTTTGAGTACTTTTCAGATTGGCCAGACCAAAATAAAACCATCTTGGTTAGGCTGGGAGACCATGTTTAACAGCAAAAGCCTGCATAAACCAGATACAACTAGTCAAGTCAGTAAACAATCACTTCAGACAGTTCATTTCCAGCATTGTTTTATGATGAATTAGGCTATCACTTTCAAACGACACATTCAATTAAATAGCTGCTTAGCTTTGGATGTTTCTGCATTATGCCAGCACAATGAAAATGCCGCTATATTAACCACAGAGCTGTCAGCAGTTAAACATCTTAAGCTTCCTGAGAGAGAGTTTTCATATGTGAACACAGTTTACCTTCTACAAAGATGACACTAATGTTGAGAATCAGAATGAACTCCCAAACGTGCGGCATTCTTCATTTAGTCCATCAGGTAATTAACTTGATAACACTTGGTCAAAGTCTGACGCGTCATTCACCGCGAGCGACGGCGACTCGCGCGCTCCCGTCACTCTCGAATATAAAGAACATTGTCCTCTCCAAAAGACGCGACCCACCGCGCAGATTTACTCTGAAATTTAGCAAACCAAAGACCACTTGACAGTTCACAGCGTAGAAACTTGCGAGTCCAGACGCCAACCTGTCGTCTGGTATCGCGAAAACCGAATTAGACCAAAGCAACGGCTTTATTTATCCTTGTTTGTGCTCTTAGGTTAGTCGTGGACGGTGTTTGCGGCGTTACCTGACAGTGCGCGCGGATCTGAGGTTTAGCGCGCGCTAATCCCCCTGCAGGCGGGGCTCGCGCTCCCGTGACGCTCGCTTGAGAATGCGGTTAGTTTTGACATCTATTCAAACTCTAATGCAATTACTTCCCTGCTGGTGTGAGGTTTAACGGGATTAGAAATCATCACATTCCTGTTTATTACTTACAAAATTAGTAAGACGAGCGCGCATTTAGGACAAAATACGCAGTCATTGTCTTTTATTAAGCCATCACTTTATTTATTTATTTACTAACCCAGCTTTGAAAGCTAATTAATGCACACGCTTTGACAAACAGCCTTTAGCTGCGTAGATTTACAGGTCTGTTGACACATGTGAGCACAGGACTTATTTTCACCAAATGAACGTTTAAATTAGACATGTAAACAACATCCACGTAATTTATAAAAAATTTTAAATACATATATAAATCACTGGAGTAGAAACATATCTACAAAATCATGACAGATTATTTGACACTTTTAGACTAATTTAATCGTCACATTTACAACTGACATAATCCAGCACAAGATCTAAAACTTGACTGTAAAATGAACAACAATCAGGGCATGAAACATAGGCTACACATGTATGTTCACACACCACAGCCCCTCAGAGTGGAGCTAAAAAAGGCTGAATTTAAAATTAGGTAGGCTACTGTCCCAATTGCATAGGCGAGGAGTATTTGTGTGCATGTCTGTTTACTGTGCTGCACTGAAAGATACACATTCATATGTTGTCTTTTTTCTTTGAAATCCATCAGTGTTCCACATGAACGTGACCTGATGCAAGATAAAAATATATAAAGCAAGAACGGAATGAGAGGGATAGTGAGTCATGACTGGGCAACAGATTTTAGCACTATTGGAAAGTCGAAGAGAAAATACAGTGCTATTTTCAGATACAGGGCACATAACATACAAGTCCTCACACAGACAAATGCGAAAGAATGAAAATCAAACACAACACAGAGCTCAACAACAAGGATGACCCATTAGAAAAGTGGATGACAATTTTACACTGATTTCAAATTCACAATCATTGATTTTGTACATCCATTTTTATGCTTTTCGCACTTAAGCATTTGGCTGTATTCATCTTGTTGGTTAACAAATATAAGGTTTTGCTAAATTTGAAAACAAAATGACTTGACAGAATCATAATGTGTTGAAAACTACATGCTACATTTTACACTGTAAAAATTAAAAAGTTGTAAAAAAAAATAATAAAGATTACTGAAGTAAACCTTAAAAATACTACTTTAGTCTTTCTACTTTAAAATGTCATGTTTAATTAAATTTGTTACTTGCCGTTTCACATGTTTGTTTGTTTCGTCAGTGTAAACCATGAATTACAGTACATTTTACCTATATAATTTCCAGCTTGTTGCATGTTGTCTTCTTGCAATTATAATAAAAGAATTTTACTCAAAAAAAATAAAATGTAACATTTAATGAAAAATTATTTATAGCAAATATACAGTAAAAACACATCGCTATTCTCTTAAAATTAAAGGTTAGGCTACTATAGCGGTTTTTGCTGTGATTCTATAGAAGAACTATTTGGATTCCCCAGAGAACCTTTCAGTAGAAAGTTCTTTAAAAAAAAATTTTGTTCTTAGTGTAAAGAACTTTTTAAAGTCTAAATAACATTCTTCCACTATAAAGAATCCTTTGTGCATTGGAAAGATTACATGGATGTTAAAGGTTCTTCATGGAACCACAGATGCCAATGAAGAACCTTCATTTTTAAGAGCGTAAATATAAAAATGGATCATCCCTTTGTGGTGGGTGACAGTGAAAATTTTGGCAGGCCAAGCACAAATCTGAACTACTGAGCCAGCAGGAAAAACCCTTATCGTTGAGCCTGTCAGCATACATAATGCATGTATTCTGTTGAAAAACTGTAACCAAAATAAACATCAACAGTATGTAATCTCACACAGAGTCTTCTGTATAATCAGGTCATGTTTGACAGTTTTGAATGAAAATGTTCAATTATATCTGATATCCAGAAGTAGTTCCAATCAAATCAGGTAGAGTTCAGGTAAAGTCCATTCCACTGTCTAAAAAAGACAATTTAAGAGTGCTTTCATCAGTAGTACTGTGTCTTTTCAGTCCAGCTTGTGATCCAGTGTTTCTTATTTTTTGTGGTGTCCACAATTAAAAATCCCTGGTTTACCTGGTACTGTTCCTTCTTACAAATCTTCACGCCTTGGTATTTTGGCATAGTCCGAGAGTAGGCAGCCCGCTTAAAAAAGCCACTCTGTGAGAAAACATAAGAGAGAACATTGTGAGCAAGCATCCTACCGCATTATTTTACCAGGATTATTATATTGACAAGGTAAGTAGCATGTGTTCAAAGAAGCTTTGAGAAATCCGAGAGCTTCAAATGAAGTAATTTTATGAGATTACAAGATTAACATTAAAAAGCAACTGAGAGAAAGCATTCTTTAAACTCAAGTGAAATTATGAAGAGAGCAAATTATTAAGAGATAGAGCAAGTGTGTAAAAATGTATTATAAATTCAGCAGCAGATTGTGAGGGGGGGAAAGAAAGCTTGTTATCTCTGTAAGAGAAGATGTGATCAGAAGGAGTTTGTTGCTTCAGTTGAAAGCAAAAAAAAAAAAAAAGAAAAGAACATGGTAACACAGAAGGAAGTTATTAGTCTTGTCAAAGCAAGAAAAAGCATTTAGAAGTTGGATTAAAGCAATATACAGTTGATGTTTTAAAACATCATTCTATCTCCAAGATAACAGCATCACAAGCCTGAGGACATAACAAAGAGCCTCACATATCAATTTGTTTCAGGGGAAAAAAACCTCTAGTGTTTTTGAGAGCAATGATGAGAGTCGAAAATAGACGACGCAAGCATTGTGTCTCAAAAGGGAAGAGGAAAGACAGTATTAGTGGAGCCTGCATGGAATATATTATTGTTAATTAAGCCAAGCATTTTAGCTAGAGAGCTGTTGGCTGTGGCACCTACAAATTTGCTATCTGTGTCAGAGGCCCACAATGCCAAGCGAATTTCAGTCCTCCTCTGTAAGACGGTCATTTTCAGATGGCTGTGTTTTCATTTCTGCTTTCTGGGCCTTGGCCTCATAAAGCTCTCTGGTGTTGGCCCTCTTGAAGAAACCGCACTGGGGAACAGGATTCAGATATGAGCGATCAAACAAAACACAAGGCATGGCTGGAAAAATTGATTGATCTATATAGGCTGGAATCAGCTGCTCTTCTGGTACAAATGTTTTGATATATGTGTGATATATTTAAAATATATCCATGTGCAGCATCTATCGACATCACAAAATGTTCAACATAAAAAAATACATGTAGTTTGACTGCAAAATGCTGTAAAAATGTGATTTGGGAAGTAAAAAGTATTAATTACATATCATTTATGCTTAAAAACTATATTCTATTCAACAAGAAAATACATATACTTACACAATAAAATGGCCTTTTTAATTTTTTTTAACATTTTACTAACAAAAATAATTATTGTTAATTATTATTATTATTATTATTTTATTATTTATGAAGTTTCTGCACGATGTGCCATATTTGAGTATATTATGATAGATTTTTGTTATTTAATTCATGTTTACAGCATTATTTTAGTGTCATGTGTGTTACCTGGATGGTTGTTTGTCTGTGTAACAAGGTTCAATGTCTTATTATGTTCAATTGCTATTGTAATAGCTTAAATACTTAATTGTAATTCATTATGTGACCTACTACTTTAATAATGTAGGTATGTATTTTTAATATTTTATCAGTTAACAGAATATATAATTATGCTCAGTAAGCTTATGTTCACCAAAGGGCCATCATGAACGTGTGAAATGTTGCTTTACAGAAAAAGATGATTAAAATATGTAGTAGTATGTGTTGTTGTTTCTCTCAAGGTGGAGGTAAAAAAAACCCCCATCACACTTTGTTTATGGTGTCAAAGCATAATGTGAGAGAATAAATTTGTGTTCTTCCATCTAGAATAACACAGATGTGTGAACAAAAGGAAAGTGTGGAGCACTGAAGTACAAAAGGATCCTCACCTTCCACAGTAAAATGACAATCAGACTCAGCAGAATCACTCCTGCCAAGGCGGACACAATGATTATCCACAGAGGCACTTCATACTGAAACTCTTCTGCCTCTGCAGGGTCTATATCTACTGTAAACTAAACACAGAAAAGATGTTTACTGTCATTAATCTCTAATGCACCAGAAAACATATACAGGAAATTGCCTCATTTTAATAATTATTTGATTTTCCCTCACTTATGCTAAATGTATGCAAGAGAGAGTTCCCGATAGAAGAGGAAACTCTGAGATGTTGACTTTGTACCTCACGGGGGTTATTGCTCATCTTGATGCTTGGTTTGTCTGTTTTTAGACTCAGTGTGGCTCTACCATACACAAGTACTCTAGCAGCATTGTAGTCCTGTAAAAAGAGAGCTGCAAAATGTTATTTTCTGAACTTCAGAATGAGTATCATGTACAGCACTGCATATTTGGGATGTTTCTTTTATTTGGAGTAGTGATGGGTCTTTCATGAACGATTCATTCATTGCATGTCACGTGGCAAATGAACAAAAGACTAATCATTTGTGCTTCTACTTCATTATAATAATCTCCTAGTTCACAATATGATAAAAGACTGTGTATGTGAATGTGTATGGTTGAACTCAGTTCAAATGAACAAAAGAACCTGAATAGTTCATTTTGCTGAACAATAGAGTCCGTAAAATGATCTGTTTTTCCCACCATTATAATGGACACACTCAGCTCAGGACACGGAGTTCTCTACTAATCAGCTGATGAATTAATTCATCTGGGTTAAATAAGGGAAACGTCTGAAATGTGCAGTGCTGTTGAGGTTACAGGAACAGATTAAAAACTCCTACAGGGCAACGTTTCTCAAAAATACTGTACCTAAATTGTTCATAGAGACCAGGGGTACTAATAAGGGGCTTTCGCTCCACGTAGTTCTAGAAACTAGCCAGCAGGGATGTTCCTAGAGAACCAATTTCGGTCACACTTTATATTAGGTGGCCTAAACTACTGTGTACTTACATCAAAAAATAAGTACAATGTACTTACTGTGTTCATACTGTATTGCAAAACACTTTTGGTGCTATTGAGGTGGGATACGGGTAAGGTTAGGGACAGGTTTGGTGGTATGGGTAGGTTAATGCCGTTATCACTGTTTTTCATGTTCGTGGAGTAAATATTTTTAAATGGCTTTTTAAAAATGCAGAGTAACTGGTGTTTTGTATGCGTTTGGCCAATCACTGTACACTTACAGAAATTGTTTTAGACTCTACTCTGAAGAAGGAGCTAATTTAGTTCCCCCAAGCAGAGTTCCTAGAACTAAAACCGTTAATAGTTCCTGCTGTGTGAACACACCAAATAGCAAGAACTTCCGCCAACAATTCTAGGAACTATGAAAAGGTTCCTCCAGTGTGAAAGCCCCAATAGTTTTTGCAGTATTTTGGCCAATATATACATATTTATGTATATAGATATAAATACTTGAGGAGATATGACACATACAGGTCCTTCTCAAAAAATTAGCATATTGTGATAAAGTTCATTATTTTCTGTAATGTACTGATAAACA
>JAUZSZ010000083.1:11508962-11519230 GCA_034780575.1 Labeobarbus marequensis
TATTAAGATCTTCAAGTTGTTTCAAACCTGTATCACTTTTTCCTTTTCTCCCATTGAACACAAATGGAGAATTTGTAAATATGAAATTTTAAAGGTTATTGCGCACTGATCATCTTGCAGCTTTCAGATCAAATATGGCGTCCTTAAAATCGCTGTTTGATGTACGTTTGACACACACAAACTAATGATGTTTAAACTGGGAAGGAGGTTTATCTGTGAATAATAACTCTCTGTTGGTTCCTCAGACAATTTATTTGTATATCCTTTCATTTTCAAGTGCTTAATATACAGTTCCATTCAAAGGTTTGGGGTCAGTAAGATTTTTTGGTTACGTTTGTTTTGAAGGTGTCCTTGTTACAGTGTAATTATACATTTAAGCACTGAGTAATTTTAATTAACTACATGTACTTAATATATGGTTATAGTTAGGATTAGGATTTGGTTTAGAGTTACTTGCATGTAATTATGCATAATTAATTGTTATTATAATAGTGAGTACATAAAATAAAGTTTCACAATTTTATTATGAAGAAATCAAAATTGTATTCAGCAAGAACACATTAAATTGATCAAAAGTGACAGTAAAGACTTTTATACATTTAATTATTTAATTTAAAATGTATTTTATTTAAAATTATTTATTTTATGTTTGTTTGTTTCAAATAAATGCCATTATTTTGAACTTTCTTTTAATAAAGCAATTTTGAATAAATGTATTACTGTTTCCACAAAAATATTAAACAGCACAACTGGTTTCAACAGTTATAGATAGATAGATAGATAGATAGATAGATAGATAGATAGATTACAATTGTTGTATTGTGTCTACTGACAAATGGCACCATCTAGTGGATCAAAAAATCACAGCCAAAGTGGCGTTACAAATATCTTATTTAAAATATTTCATAAAGTATAAACCTTTTTATGTAATATCCATCCATGCTCAAGAGAGATGCATTACAGAAATGCCTGATGTATAACATTTTAAATATATCTAGTCTGTTAAACAACTGTACAAAAAAGCATTAATATTACCCTTGTTATATATTGGTTCTGCATTTCAGTTATCAGACACAAAAAAAGCTTCATAAACTTAAATAACAAAAATAAAGTTAAACAACTGTCAAGGAATTTTCTTTTGTGTTCAGTGGAAGACATAGCAGCATATGAGTTTGAAACCACATGAAAGTGAGACCACTATCCCTGTAACTTTCCCATTGTGGCCTCTGAATTCTGAATTTAATATTAGTTTAATCTTCTATTGCACAGATCGTTCCGGTCTCACATGTGTGGAAAAGATCGAGAAGTGTCAGGAGATGTACTTGTTAGCATTCGAGCACTACATCAACCATCGCAAGCACAACATCTCGCACTTCTGGCCCAAGCTGCTGATGAAGGTGACGAACCTGCGCATGATTGGCGCCTGTCATGCCAGCCGCTTCCTGCACATGAAAGTGGAGTGTCCCACAGAACTCTTCCCCCCGCTCTTCCTAGAGGTCTTCGAGGATCAGGAGGTGTGATCAAGAGCCACAGGGGAACTCGGGGAGGGAAAACTGATCGTGAATTTGTTTTCACAAAGCATTTGTTTTTTGCATCCTCATGCAACACCGAGCCGGGACATGTACTTTATTTTGCACCGCCAGCTTTGTCTAGGATATGTTTTGGGCTGTTGGCCTCCACATCTTCAAACCCTACAGTCACTTGCCATTCAGATTCCTCCCACAGACGGACAAAAAGCTAGCATGCATCAACCTACCTCTCGTACCGACATACCTCCCAACCTCAGAAGGAGCTTGTTGTAAAAGCGTGACAAAGAAACCCACACATTCAAAAGCTATTTCATAACCTGTTTCAGAAACGCTAGCTGTTGTTGTAAGTACAGAGGAAACGTCTATGAGCAACATCGAACACTTACATTTGGGCTCTACACGATTAACCTAATTTCCTCTTGTTACAGTAGTATTTCAGCATTCATCTTCCTCTTTGCATGCATAGAATATCTCCTTTGTGAACATAACTACCTGTGTGCACTCGTACACTCTGTACATACATTAATATGTTGTGAACTTCTCATACCTCATATATACCAGCATACAGGCATACATGTAGCAACATGTCCGCACATGTATGTATGCGTACTACTCTACCTGCATTAACCCATTTATCTTCTTACAATGCAGCTTCTATAGTTCTCACATACCTTCCTATCTACCATATCCACTTGTATGTTACTTAAGCTGGACATTTTGTGACCTCATTTTCTGAATAGCCTCTTGTTGCTTTCTGGCGTGTGACCCATATGGCTGTCGTGAGGTATTTCCTCCTGTATTCATCTGTCCAAGTGTTGTCCGTTTGGGCAGACAGATTGATGTACATATGTATTAAGCCATATGCTGTGGTTTGAGACACATCCATCGCCATGTTATGGCCACATCGCTCATTGTGCTCCAATTGTCCTGGCTCATCAGATGGTACTACCATATGGTATTACATAGAACTACAGAGAAGTCTATGGTATTATTCAAAAAACTTGGTAGTGCCATGGTACTTATCTTAGGGGAATATTACCCTTGAAATCCATCCATCATACCATTTATGTGGACAAATTAGAAGTACAGGATGGTAAATGATTCCTGAAAATCAGAATTTGACAGATGATAACAAAAACAGAACTAAGGGTTAGATCACAAGAGTAAAACGGTACATTGGGGCTAAACATCAAAATAACCACTTCATAACCTGTTTAATTAATTGTGTTGGAAATATGATTAAATACATTTTTTAACTCACTACATCTGTTTTCTAAATGCACGTTATTGATGATTTTTGTGAACTATTCATTTGTGCATATATGAATTTTTGGCACTGTTATGTTTAATCAAAATCATATACACAATACAGATATATGTCACAATACAGAAGAAAAGATTTGTTGCTGCTTTAAGTATTTACCTAATAATTTTTCCCAATTAAAAATTCATTCATTCATAGTTTTCTAAAAAAACAACAACAACTGTTGACTTGATCACCTTCAACAAAACTGATAATCAAGTTTGTGTTGCAATATATATTATATAATTTCAAGGATTCTCATTAGTTACATCTGCAACATTTACAATAATAAAACAAATCAATAAATGACTTCAAATAAACCTTATTTATTGCACAGTGAATAGCAACAAACATGTCCTTGGGGAAGTTCTGTAGTTGTGTTTGTGGCTATTCATTGTCTGGAGAAGGAAATGAAAAATAGAAAGGACGTTTAGCCCCATTGTACCCTACATCTTTGCCAATTTTGAAAGTAGAGAACTTACAATCTCCACAACCTTCTTGCAAGAGGAAATGAAACGAGTGTCACTTACCTCTCCATGTCTTCAAACAGACTCTACCTCACCCCTCATCTGTGCATCACCGTCTACAAAGCACTTTTTCCACTCACCTGCTCATGCATATATATTCCTGCTTAAACCTGTACATAAACATGCACACATTTACACTAAAAAGTCACACACGTGTGATAACAACCTCACTTGTGTGTGTGTGTGTGTGTGTGTGTGTGTGTGTACTGCTTTTACTTTCACTTGTGATGTGGGACCAAGTGTCAGTCTTGTTCCCTGTTTCTGAGAACGGTAAGATTGTGCAGGACTGAGTGAATTTCACTGTGCTGTGACAGAGCTAATCAACTGCTTAGCAGATTATTTTGCTTTAAGCAAGCACTGGAGAAGCAGCACATGAAGATGGCTCCTGTGTAACACAAACCTCATTTTTTGTCAGCCCAGATATGTGGTCCCTGTGCCTCCAAACCTGACCTGTTCATGTGCACCCGTACATCTCACACAAGAACTTGACATGAACTCTTCCCCAGCAAAGGACACAGCCAGACCCCCAAAGTAGTTTAACCAGCTTAATTTTTATGGTTCAGATGCATAGCAGGGTTTCAATGTCCTTTTTGTCTGATAGTGTGTCGTTATGGCTCTGGGAAATGAGACGCAGCCTCCATTTAAAGTGACACAGAGGAACAAAAGGGCAGAAAGGACAAACTCACTGTGACTAGCTAAACTCAGGCACGGAGCTCCCATGAGGCCATGCACCTGACTCAGGCTCAATCTAACCCACCAGCACTGCAGACATGCACTGCCCACAGTCATAATCTACTGCACCAGCAAGGGTCAGCTCCCACAGACCCTGTTCTTGATAACGGGGAATCAGGAAGCCATTTGTTTTGCTGGATGTCTAAACCTGGTTTACAGCACTTTTATTAGAACAGAATTCAGTCCTTTACGCCTAGCCAGATCATCAATATGTTGATTGAGACTTTGACTCTTAAAGGGGTCATATCATGATATTTTGAAATAAAAATTCATGAAATCAGACTGTAACTTTCACAGCTTCTTCCCTTGTCCAAATTTAAAGGGCATTTACTGAATGTCTTTTTCTGAATATTAACATATATGACCACCAGCATTTACATATTAGCAATTCTTGTTTGGTGTCTACTCACAATGACAAAGTAGGATAGGTAATATTATTGTTATAACACCAGAAGGACTAACGATTGGAGTAAAATGTTGGATATTGCGTTAAACTTTGTGCTTTTCCTGGCTGTGTGTAGCACCTACAGCTCTGCAGATCTAAGGAATAGTTCACCCAAAAATGACAATCATTTACCAATCATGTCATCATTTACTCATTCTCATGTTGTTCCAAGTCCATAAGACTTTTGCTTATCTTTGAATACAAATGAGGATATTTTTTAATATATTCTCCTAATTTTTGTCTATTTACTTAACGTCCACGCAATCGAAGGTTTTACACATAAAAAAATACAGAGACATCTTAACAGTAATCTATATGAATAAAGCAGTTTAAATCAAGTCTTAGGGACTCGTGTGCTTTATATGTTAATATTGGATATTGTTTTTCAAATACGAATATATATATCACCAAATCTGGTTTTTACCATTTTCTGTAAGAAACCCTAACCCTAAAATCCCTTAAATTAAATGTATGATCCCATAATTTTCCTTTTTGGGTGAAATATTTCTTTAAGAAAAATCATTTTTAAGGTTTCAGTGCACATTTCAGGGCAGATTGGATCTAGTTTATGGATGCGTACAGCAAAGCCATGTTGTTCAGTTCACATGCAAATAAACTGTTTATAACTTAAAGGCAAAAAAGCCTGTTCAATGCTGAAGATTAGCAACAAGATGTAAAAACAGTTATTAAAAACTAAATTTTGACTATTGTCAGAACAAAAAAAAAAATAAGTGGATCTCATGGGAAAAATTGAAATAATAATAATAATAAAATGTATGATATGACTCCTTTAATAGACCTTAAGAAGGGCATAGTCCTCTTAAAAGCCATCTGGAAAATTCACAGGCACCAATAAATACATTTCATTTCAGACACTGTGCATGCTTTGTTGTACATGTTTTTCAATCTGAACTGTGCTGTGGGTGTGTAAGTGCTCAGTGTGGACAGCCATTGTGCTTCTCATGTGTTTACTCTCTGTCTCCCATATCAAGATTCTCTTGTATTGATTTGATGATGAACACTTCTGTTATTTCAAACCTTCATACCTCACATGTGAACGATTTAAGGGGATGAGTTCAACATAGACTTATTAATGTCACATTTGTGTCAAACACAGCAGTTTTCACTCTTAGATTGCCACAGTGTGATCAGGCTGGAATGAATGTAGTTGTAGGTCTGACAGTTTGGAAACAAGATGCCAAGATCCTTATCAGAAAGAGACATCTGCAGCAGATCTGTGTTTTCTTTGAGAAGTAATCCATAGTCACCATTACCTCAGTCTACAGTATTCAACAGGGTCTAGCACACAACAGGACTTCAAGCACTTACTTTAAGAAACCATCCTCATCCATTTTGTAAACCCATTCACTGCAATAGACCAGGGGTGCAGAACTCGGTTTAGTCCCAACCCTGCTTCAACACATATACAATGTAGTTTTCAAACCTGAAGGGCTTGATCAGCTGGATCAGGTGTGTTTAATTGGGGTTGAAGCTTAAATCTGCAGGGCTGTGGACCACCAGAAACTGAGTTCTGCACCCCTGCAACGGACCGTATTTTCATGTTCGATAAGTGATATAGCTATACTTTTCTTCTTTAAAAATGATTTTATCTGCATTCTCTCTGTCACAAATAGCTCTGCATAATGACAAAGACAATGATGCTTGCACAAATGTTTGTCTGTGTCCTTTTCTTGCTTGTAAATCGAAATCTATGTGCTTTCACTCGATTTTGAACACTATGCTTATATGGGAAGTTGTTAAGGTGCCCTCTCCTTTATGGGTCGGTGATACACCATCTAATCCAGTGATGCAGAATTGCTGTTAAATCATCCTTTGTAGCACTGTACATTATCCTCCTATGAAACCGTCCTAGTACCAACCTGTAATGGATGTGAAAGGCCTGTGAGGTTTTTCCCCTATACAATGCCTCTATTCAGTGGGTGCAATGCACACTTTTTATTTTTATTTTTTTTTATTATTTTTTTTTTTTTTCGTATTTCAACTTTATTTGAAGAAAAAAAAAATCAACAAGTTTTACTGATTCTCAAACCAGTGACCATCATTGGACTTTGGCTTGGTATACTCAAGATGTTTGCTTTGAGCAATTATATTTGCATGTAGTAACTAATTTAACAGTTAAGATCATATTTTCACATGCAGGAACCAAGAGAAAATGATTAACAAAAAAAGAGTCCTATTTGCAGCTATACAATCAAAATATATGTGTGTTCAATACAGAAAGCAGAACGTGTGGGAGGGGTTTAAAAGTAACTCAGGTATGTGTGCTACTTTTCACTTTAAAAATGTTTAATAAATGATTGTTGTCTGTTGTGAAGACTTATCATTGGCTACTCAAAAAGTGCTCACTGTAACCGATACCACGGCACAAAACAAGCAGCTATACCCAGAAAGACAGGTTAGATTTAGCAAATAAACAAATAAAAACCAGCAAATTAAATGTGTCAGAGCAACTATATATATAGAAAGCTAGAGAGCATATATGCTTGAATTTTAAAGGGATAGTTCGCCCAAAAATGAAAATTTTGCCATCATTTACTCACCCTCGTGTCGTTTCAAACCTGCATGAGCTTCTTTCTTAAGCTGAACATAAAAGAAGATATTTTGAAGAATGCTGGTAATCAAACAGTTTATGGTCCCCATTGACTTATATAGTATTTCTGTGGAAGTAAATGGAGACCAACAACTGTTTGGGTCTTCAGAATATCTTCTTTTGTGTTCTACATAAGAAAGAAACGTATGTGGAACGACCTGAGCTGAGTAAATAATGACAATTTTGGGGTGAACTATTCCTTAATTTGACACTTTGTACCACTAGAGGGCAGAAGATACCAAAGAGAGGCTGAACTCGCCGGAATTGACTTGCCAAATGCTAACGTTTAGATGATAAAAAACAGATTAAGTGAAAATTGTGAACATTTATTTAGCTATTAATCACTTCAGATTGATATATTTAGGTATTATCAACACACAGCCTTCCTTCACCGTCCAGCCTGTCGTTCAGCTGGCAGAGCTGGCGCAGGAATCCATCATTGGGCCCGATCTCCCGTTTCTCTCTCACTGTGGCCACAGCAGCTCGTACATCCATCCTGTGCTGCAGCATCAGGTGTGCGATAACTAGCGCAGCCGAACGACTGTAGCCTTTCTGACAGTGAACATACACTCTACCTACAGAAAAATGAGAGACTGTGACTATTTTATTGGATAACATTGAGCGCAACATATTCAGTTCTCAAAGCAACTGTCAAGATTTTAATGTCAAGAGACCCTGCTGAAGAAAAAAAACAAAAAAACTATAGAAACCATCAGAGAAATAGGCCTACTAATGGTTTCCACTACAAATACCATTACAAACATTACAGACCATCAACTTTTGACCATTAAAACCATTTCCTGTAGTGTGTTTTGGGACATAGTCCATTAAGATTTAGTGGTTTAAACAAGCCACCAACAGAAAGCGACCAATTACGAGTACTAGTATAGACCAACAGGGTCCAGTACAGTTTCCATTAAACTCAATACTATTCCAATAACTAGTAAAACCATTTTAAATTTTGCCATGGTTGTTTTTTTTTGTTTGTTGTTGTTTTTACAGCAGGGCACTGAACATTGGGCGTGGTATTTTATGAGTTGACGATTTTATGTGAATATTAGAATGTAGAATTGATGTGCAGAATTAATGTGTAGGAAAAGGTCAGATTTTTAGAAACCTTAAACACGTTCCTACGGTGAGGACCTATCCCTTTAACAGAATGCTTTATTAATGAGCATCTAGCTCCGAAGAAGCAAATGCAGTAGGCCTACCACTGGGATGAGAAAAAGAATTCATTCATTTTAAGTATTTCTTTTTACCAAGACCCTTCAGACCTTGCATTGCCAAAGCTCTTTCAATGAAATTAGAAGCCTCTTCAAAATATACGCTGAGGTCAAAATGGTCAGTGTCAAAGGCTGGTATCCCATGATAGATGATCCCTGTGTCTGCATAGAACTCCGCATCCGTGTTCACATGCATGTCCGACTGGCCTTCTGCAGCATTGAGGATGTGTGTCACTCCCAGCTGATGCAAATGCGTCACATTTGTAGCTACAGACCTGTAATATAACAGCAAGTGGTCTTTTTTCACTCTCACAGTCATTAGAGCATTAGAGGGCATCCTTCACACATGGAAAATAGGCCATGTTTATTTAAAGGCTTGCCCTTGAGAATTTGCAACAGGATACGTGAACATGTTTTGAATCTCAGCTTATCAGATAAGAGAGGCTAAACGTATGATTGCAAAATGTAAATGTTTGTTGAGCACTGCTGCTATAATATTTATAATTAAGGGTATGAAAAAAGAAAATAATCCACCCTCTACATATCTGGAGGCTATGCGAGGACTTACTCATTTCCTAGGAGTATCCCAGGGTAGACTTCATTAAAATGTTTGGAGGGCATACAGAAGTCTCCGTTTTCATCTGTCAACAGATCATTGAGCTGCTGAACAGACACTTCATAGTCTGTCATGTTCAGCTCAAGATAAATTGCCTTGCAAGTAGAAAATGCTGTTCTTCAGGCCTCAGTGCCGATGTGATTTTCTGTAATCCAGTTCCATCTTCATTGTGTCCCCTTTTAGAGTAATAAATAATGGTCTAGTGTTTTCCGTCCAATGGTCAGTATTCAATTCAACATAATTCTAAAGCGGTTTACATTCATCTATTAGGTATTTTTGTTTGTTAGGCCTAGAGAGAGTTAACTACGGTCCAATACTCAAAGCTGATACCCTCTTTGTGTGTATCAAACCACTAGGTGGCATCACACAGGCAACATTCTTTACATGAAAATAAATATAGCTTAGCTTGGGAAAAGATGATATTTTTAGACTTTTAGATGAAATCCATTTGGCATGTTTATATGTCCTGTGGCACGACATGCTATACTCTAAATTGTTTTAATTATTTTATAATTATAATGCATGCAACTTTATTTTTCATTTAACTTTTATTAATTTTATTTTGGATTTTTATTGTATCAAACTTCGAGTCCACATGGAATAACTGCAGTTTTAAAAATTCATTGTTGCATGGCAGGGACATAAAATCTGTCATAAATATAATTTCTAAAAATGAATCTGAAATTCCTGACAATGAAATATTGAGCACATTATATTAATGAAAGGGTCAAACTGAGAAGTTTGGAAACCAAAGCAAGATTTCAAGACTGCTATTCTAACGAAGAAGAAAAAATGTAATAGACTGATAAATAGTCAAGAATAATGACTGAGGTTGCAGGCTTTGAAATACAGGATAGACGTACATGGCAATCAGACAATGGCATTTTATTCAAATTTACAAGTGTTTACAAAATCCACATTTAGGTTAGGTTGCTTATTCAGTCTTTTAAAAAAAATCCACCACAAAAAACCTGCAAGCAGAAATATCAGCATTGTAAATCTTCATGAAGAAAATACTGGGGAGCAACTTGAAAAAAGTTTGGCTGTGAGTAAACAGTGCTAAAAAGGGCTGGTGTGATCTGAAACAGAGCGAGCTGGTCGAATCAGTAGAAGGTATGCGGATCCACTGTAGATTGTCCTAAACATCCCATCACATCATCTGAGTTCTGGCCATTGGGTCTTGATGATGACCAGGGTACCAGTGCCCAAAAGAGTTCATATATCCTCCAGAGTGGATGGGGGCACCTTTGGTTGACATGGAAACATCCCACAGGGGTGGCAT
>JAUZSZ010000083.1:11553931-11566211 GCA_034780575.1 Labeobarbus marequensis
CCTAATTGCTCCCCGGGCACTGGAGCAATGGCTGCCCACTGCTCTGGGTGTGTGTTCACGGTGTGTGTGTGTGTGTGTGTGTGTGTGCATTTGTTCACTACTCACTGTTGTGTGTGTGCACTTGGATGGGTTCAACGCAGAGCACCAATTTCGAGTATGGGTCACCATACTTGACAATACGTCACGACTTTCACTTTCAGTACATTTAGTCGACTAAAATGTAGTTGCAGTGCACTGTTTTTTTTTTTTTCCTCTAAATTTTCCAAACTCACATGTTCCTGGAGCAAACAGCTATTAACTTTTTAATATGATATACTATATTATACTAAGGTTTGAACATGCAATATTGATGCAGATTGAACTGCTGTGACCAACCTGGCCTTGCTGTGACACATGCATATGTAACCACTGGTATTTCATTGAAAAGAGGACCATGTTCTTGTTTCTTTATGAGAAGTGGTTTGATTTTAGTATAAAGGCATGTTGGAGATTCATTCAAGAGCAGTGGGTGAATTTCTCTCTTTCTTTTGTTTCTTGATTAACATTAATGACAGACAACAGCAAGTAAATTAGGCTGATGTCCTTTTAAACCGAATGCGTTAATGCAATACTGATACACATCCGATATTCTCCAACTGTTTGCGTTCACTTAAGACGTAGCCAAGTATTTGCGTGAATACTTGTCAAAACAAATATTTCAACATCATTTTGTGTGTATTTCTCAGCTCATGTGCGACAAGACGTGAAAGAGACCTGAATTCAGTACTCATGCACTGTCTGGGAAGCACTTTTCTGTAGATTTTCGTCAAAGTAATTGTCATTCATTACAAGTTTTTATTTCGTTATTGTGAAAAATGTCATTGGCTAAAATTATGATAAAAAACACAAACACAAAACCATTAAACTCTTGAATCATATGATAATAATAAAGAGACACAAGAGACCTTTAACTGTTTCTGCATTTTAAAAAAAGAACACCCGGAAGAACATTTCTACATTTCAATGTATCTGCCCTGCCAAACATCTGCTTTAGTAAGTATCATTTTCATTTATATTACACTATGTCAACAAACTGCCAGCTTTACAAAACTAGCTACTTAAGAGTCAAGTGTCTTTGGTCCAGAGTATGTTATAGCTTCATCAGTCAAAGTATCTTCAAGCTGGTTAACTTCATCAAAGGAAGAGATCACACATGGATAAAAATTCCAAAACGACAACACTTGTCTTAAACAGGATCACTACTTCAAGAGGCACTTCACTTACTCAGGTTACCAAGAAAGCAGTTTCAAGAATTGACAAGATTCTCAGGTGGACTTTACCTACATTTAATGGTTCAGAATCACAATTAAAAGTTTTAATTTGCATTTACAGAGGTGAGCATTTGTATAAAAGATTTTAAAAGCACATTTATATGATTTGAGGACACTCACTTAGCAAAGACATGTTGAGTATGCCTAGCGTGAGAATGCTGCTTCTCAAACCCTTGGAAAAGAACCAAAACAACACGGACAGATACACGCTGTACTTTAGGCAACCCACGGGTGTTGTATTTATCAGGCGTCAAAGCCCTATATAATTCATACCTTTGAAGAACTAGGTGTCACAGTGTCTGTTAAACAGAGTATTTTGTGTGGCATGCATCTAGCATTAATCATCTCCAAACAATTAATTTGACAGGACGCAGCACCTTGAGTCAGATTTTCACGTAGTTTGCATGCTTTGCCACCACTATTTTAGCATACTTGTGATCTTTTTGGCCTGATGTCAAATCCTCACCCATAAGGATTTGACATCAATATACAGAGGTGCTACCTGTAAAAGTAAAATGCCCTGCTTGCATTATCATTTAATCTCTGGAAATTTTTTAATTGACAAAGTATTCTGGTCACTTAGCCTATAAGACAGTTTACACAAAAACTACAGATTTGTTATTATGCTGTTCCATGTCTTGATTTCTTTTGTAGAAATGTACAAATTATAGCAGATGCTTGAGTTGCTGTTTGCCATGCAGTGAATATGAAAAAGTATAAAATCAAAAAATAAAACTGTAAAAGCATCATAACATTATCCATATGCAATATATATATCTGTCTTTTGAAGTCTTTCAGTACCTTTATGTGAGAAACAAATTTAAATTTGAGCTATTATTGTCTGAAATCCTTTTTAAAATAACTTGCTTTATGTTCCATGAAAGACAGAAAGTCATATTGTTTTCATGAAAGACATGAAGGTGAGTAAATGTTGACAGATTTTTCATTTGTGAGTGAACTAAAAGAAATAACTGGCATCAGAAGACACATGATATGTTCAGATAGGAAAAACTAAACTAATGTTTAAAATTTTGGGGTAATATATATCTTATAGTCATCAAAGCTGCATTTATTTAATCAAAAAACTGGAATATCGTGAAATATTATTACAATTCAAAATAACTCTTTTCTAGTAATATATTCTGTTATTCCTGTGATGGTAAAGCTGAATTTTCAGCATAATTATTCCAGTCTTCAGTGTCACACGATCCTTCAGAAATCATTCTAATATACTGAACATTTCATAGAACATTTCTTACTATTTTCCATGTTGAAAACACTTGTGGGTTGTTGTAGAAACTATAACAATATTTTTTTCTCCAGAATTCTTTGGATGAACAAAAAGGTTCAAAAGAACAGCTTTATTTTGAAATGGAAATCTTTTAAAAAAGACTTTATTGTCATACTTTATCTGTGTTCCCTTGCTGAATAAAAGTACATTTGTAAAAATAGTTAATTTCTTTCATAAAAAAAGAGAAAAATTGTATTGACCTCAAGCTATTGAACAATAGTGTACATTGGAAAAAAATTGCAAAAAAAAAAAATTCATTGACTTGCTCAGATTTAGCCCAACTATTATGTATTGTTCAGGTTGCACTGTAATTCTTGGAGAAATACAGTGAAAACAGAAATAGTAACAAGGAACCATGCTTTTTCATCTGCACTGAGACACTGAACATACTATGTATGGTCGTAGGCTGATTAGACTCATAGATAAGTTAGCTAAACTCCTCCTTGTCTGACCCTGCCACTGCCGTGCCCTCTGTGGACTGTGGGAGATGGCAATCTGTTTGTGCCCTCCCCTGTGTTTACCCACCCAGTGGTTTCATCCTGCAGGCTGAGCTGCAGGCCTGGGGCACATATGGGAACTGGTGGTCTGCTGGTGGTGCCCCTTCCTGTGGCTGTGGTTCATTACGCTCTGTAATCACAGCACTGTGGGTGTCTGAGCTACAGGGGATCTGTGTGTCGCACCGGGCATCATCAGGACACCCAGGCAAACAAGGTGATGCCAGTCTGGCTGACGATCTGGTGCTTTCATAATAAGGGAGGAAAAAAAATCCACACTTGTTTTATTTAAATGAATTAACAATTTATACAGTCTTAAATGACTTAAATCACAATAATATATTGGGGAAAACAATAACACTTAAGTGTGTGTGTGTGTGTGTGTGTGTGTGTGTGTGTGTGTGTGTGTGTGTGTAAATATAATATATATACGAGTAACATTTGAAGCTGTCAGTAGGCTAAAGGACTGTAAATAGCCTTATGATTATAATAATTTGGCAGGGTGTGACAAATTTAGCATTTCATTTCAGGATTCTTGAAGGTTTTAAGTGGTTCTGTTGTCTTCATTGAAGTCAAGCATATAAAAAATCATCAAATGATCAGAGAGTGCATTTTTTATTATTATACAACAAAGTCATTTTGGGGAAATGTGTTGATGCTATTTTGGAATCGAAATGAATTTTACAATAGTAATACAATATAACATCTTGTGTTAGAAATGCACTATTCTATCTGTTTGTATAAACTTAAAGAAAAACACCAGAAATTCAGACACAAGGCAAACAGAGAAAGAAAGAAAGAAAGAAAGAAAGAAAGAAAGAAAGAAAGAAAGAAAGAAAGAAAGAAAGAAAGAAAAAACATTGGAATTTTTTCTCAGATCTTCAGGGTTTTGCAGCAATTATTGTGAAGTGTTACCAGATGTCTCGTGGTGGAGGTTATCTTATCCTTGAGCTTTGCTTTGCTTAAAGCTTTCTCAGATTAAAAAAACAAAAACACCATGCGACCACATGGCAACAAACTATGATTTATGATGCTATCCACAAGGTAAAGCTACATCAGTAAAATACAAATCTGACTCTGTCTTTGAATTTTTCTCGAGCTCTCATGAGTTTATTGACAGCCCATCCCGTAGTGGATTGCATTTCAGCTTTCAGCCTTTCTTGGACTAAGCGATTTTACCTTAATCCTCAAATTGCGCTGAAAATGTAGCTGTATTAGCGGTTCTTTTCTCTGTATGGATGAAATATTTACTAAAACAGTCTTTTTTACTCATTCAGGGCAGTCTCAGTTATTTAACCCCAGGGTGGTTTTGATTTTATCCAACGGCGTTTGAGAGACAGAGCTCTGTTGTTTTTGGATGAAGCAATATCATACCACGTTTGGTCTCAAGCAATTTTCGGTGTGACAGCTTAGATTTTATTCAGAGAAACATGCAAGACTTGTTTCAAAGCCAAGTCTTCAATACCCTCGAGAATGGGTAAATTGCAGCGGAAGCCTGTGCTACTAAGCACCGGTTGTTCATTTTACAGATAGGGATCAGCAGGCAAAAGAGCACGAAACACATATCTGGGAGGTTTGATGCAACGTACATGAGACGTGCCATGAAACACAAAGGTTTGCACCCGCTATCTTAATTGACCTTCACAAAGTCAGCACATATAATGTTTAATACAGCATGATCTACATCGTGCAGATGATTTGAGAGTAAAAGCAAAGCACGGAGCCTGGAAACACATGATATGGTGGAAACTTTGTTCGTGAGGCAAAGTGGCAGAGAATGTCTGGCATGAGATGAAGATGGCAAAGTCTGCTTTCTCCAGTCTGAGGTGACAAAGAGCCCGTAAAATCCCAGCAGGAGGTGTAATTGAGCCATAATGAAACATTTTATTGTCTAGTAATTGTGTGATGAAAAAAGAATAGCATTAAAACCAGTGCAAACGCACGTATGCATTCGCACGTTGCATGCTTGCATTGGTATAAATTCTCTTTGAAAACTGTAGATGCTGTCCAGTCATTGAGATTAGATTGCATTCTTGTATAACTAATGTCACTTTAATGACAGGATCGCAAACCCACGCGGTGTTGTGTGGAAGCCTCCAGCCCTGTAACTTGGAGTTCATGGAGGCATTTAATGAGGGACCTGCAGATTTAAGAAATAACATTTTGAATTCAGTGTGCGGTAGGGCAAGAGCACAGAGGTGGAAAGAAGGACTGAATAGAAAAACAGGTAAGGAGTGGAAAGGAACCCAGCTTACAGGGAACGTTCTCAGAACGTTCTTGCTAGGTTGTCTCAAAGTTAGGAACAACACACGATCTTCCAGTAACATTAATAGAACATTCATTCAATGTTATCTGGTCTTTAACTGCGTTCTCAAAACATTAGCACAATTTATACAAAATTTATACATTTATGGAACGTTTCTCTAAAGCATTTTAGTTGGACATTCGAGAACATTCAAAAAGTAACATTCCCATAATGTTTTCAAAATTATGAAATTGAACATTTCCCTTAATGTTGTTAAATGCTCACAAAACCAATATTTTTTTTTGGAACCATTTTGAATCTTCAGAAAACATTCAGAAATAACTTTTTTCATGACTTATGGGAACCTCAGCAAAATGATCTTAGAACATTTTTTTCTTGTTGGGAAGGTGCTCAGGAATATTTTACACTTAAAAAATGTTGCATATTCTTAGGTTAATGGACAAAATTATTTAACGTATTGCTGCTGAAAAGTCTTTGTAGTTGGTTGAGCACGGTAATTTTGATAATTAGTTTAGATGCATGATAGAGTATAACCAGTAGTCAAAATGCTGCTATTCTTAGCATCAATTTCAGTTTTTAATAGAAATAAAAAGAATAAATATATAATGTAGAATAAATAATATAAATATATTGAGAATTTATTTGCACGTTATGTGCAATTTCAAAGGAAACATTTTCATATGATTTTAAATTACATATGGATTTAGTTGATTATGAATTAACTAAAGGTAATTTGACTGTTTATTCAAGTCAAAGAAATTATGTATATCCCTGAACCAACCTGGCCATATTGTGCTAAACCAGTGAGAATAATTTATAAAGAACAGCTCAGGTTGAAATGTTTTATTGAAGTGTATGTTCACAATTTGAAAGCATATAGCTTCCCTTTAAGCAATTTAAGCAAAGTTGTAAGGATGCAGGGACTGATGAAGACGTTCCCTCTTTGGTATAAAGAACAGGACTCCAATCAAATGTTTGATAAATGCAAAGTAAATTGCGCCACTCTTATGTTTGACTGGAACAATTCCCTAGTGTTTGATGAGTCCATAGACAACATCACTCAGAGAAAGCAACATGCTTGTAAACACTTTATCTGAACGCATATGTGTGTGTCAGTGGGAGGGACAATCGAGGTGGCAGATCAGCCGCCCCCCGGCCTGCCAGCAGCTGGCTTCAATTGAGCAGGAGATGGTGGGTGGACGTGCTTTCTGGTAATTACTAGGACACCTCTATATGATTCCTTAAATAGCAGCTTTGTTTGGACTAAAAATAAACTCTGGAGTACATATAGGAATCATGACCTCTGACCTTTGACAGAAAGCTCAGAAGACTTTGACCATGGCCCCATAAATAGCGGAGGTCCCATTTACAGATCACCTGCAAACGCGTACACACACACACACACACACACACACACTAAGCTATAATTGTAGCACAGCCCCAGGCAGCAGGGCTTTGGCTCAGAATAGATGGCAACTCTAGTTTATATTGCAGAAGATTGTAGTTCAGAAATCCCATTCAAGTGCTGTAACTATTAATGTTACTATTAATGTTTGTCATTCACAACATAAAGATATCAAGTGACAGCAACACATTCTTTATACAGAATACATGAATGTTTTGCAGCAAGGAGTTTGAAGGTCTCTGGAAATGCTGTCTTCAAACATTGACTACATTGACTAAAAGTTGTCACTGGTGCGGTACTACAAAAATGTACTATTTAAGTACAAATATGTACACTTTAGGTACTTTTAAGCTACTAATATGCACTCTTTAGGGGTAAATAAGGTACAAAGGTGTACCTTTTTTTAAAAGTACTGCCCCAGTGACAGTTTTTGTCAGTGTCACCTTTTTTCTGACAGTGTATGAGTAGGTCATTAAATCTTTCATTTAACCATTTTTTCAAAACACTTATTCATTCACGGATAAAACATATGACTGTCTTTATGACTGAGTCAATGAATTATTCACTCAACCAATTCTTTCATAAACACTGATTCAGCAAGTAAACACCACTGTGTGTTCTGCTCACCGCTGTGTTTGTAACTATTTTCATTAAAGGGGCAATATTAGACAAAATAATGTAAATACTGTATTGTCAATTATGTAAGTTACAATATTAACTTGTTCATTGAACTGTTGTGTAAAAGCAATATTCCACTCAGAACTGACCCTTTGCAAATACCCACCACCTTCATTACATTACAAGCCATGCCATTCTTATGCCACACATCAAATAAGAGAGCAAATAAGAAACTGACAACACGCCGGCAGACAAGACACAGCAGGTTACTTCATGTATAAAACTAAATCTTAGCTTTAAAATTTTATAATGTTTTAAGGAATTCAAATAATAATGTGTCCTGGCAGATCACTGTAGCGCCTCTGTTAAAGCGGCACATGAAGCGATCGTCTCTCCCTCTATACTAGTTATAGCATGAAATAAACATGAATGAACAACATCAGAAGGTACCTTGGTTAGACTGCTGAAAGATGTCTCAATGAACACCATTTTTCAAGTTCAAGTCCACTGACTTTAATCTGTTCTCCGGTCTGTTTTTTGGCAGATTTGGCGTTATGATTGGTCAGATCGCTTGTCAGTCAAACTCCCAGGGTCAATTGTGCTGTTTATGTAAATTGTGAGCACAACAGCACTCTTGCTCTTGTAGTAGGCCTATTACTTAAATTAGCCATCAAAAGACTTCTTTTTATAACCATCTGTATATTATTTTATAGTCTTACAAGCTAATAAAAAAAAAATATTATGGATTCATTTCTATAGTGGACCCATTTTTTTTTTAAATCAGTTATGCAAGCTGTCCAGTTTTAAATATATAACAGCAAAATATAAAACTCACAAATACTAGGCTGTTTCTCTTTTCTGTGTCTTATAAAATGTCTCTGACTTTCTTGTCACCTGTATAATGGGCTGCAACAGAATCCAATCGAAGGTCTAAAAACAACACAGAAAAGCACAGCAAACCAAACCTTCTCGTTTCACCTGGGAACACTCTGCAACCAGCCGTTGCCCAAACCATCGAACCTGCATGAACTTTGACCTGGCCTTCACCAAGCTTCAGCCAATAGTGAGCTGGCATGCCATAGACATAAAGACAAATGGCCCTATCAGTGTAAAGTGCCTAATGACTGACAGGTGTGTGGGGTTTGGGGGGTTTGTGTGGTCAGACACATGTGGTGGCCCTTGATAAGCTGCTCTGAAATGAAAGGGCTCATTTGTGGGTGCTCTGTGGATCAGGAACCTCACCTCCAGCTGAGAGAGGAAACAGGTTAGTTTGCTCCAGCTATGAAAGAAGCAGAGTCTACCACACAACATTATCCGAACTTGACCATGACTGACAAGTGTACTCAAGCATACAACCAGCATCCAGGATGCTTTTCAATTATGGTTGTCTTGCCATAATATGGAATGAATTATCATAGAGGATTTGGACACGAGTTCTTTCTCAGCAGTTTTGCAGTATTGCCATCATTCATGTGTAAATGTATTCTTTCTCTCCCAAGGTTATAAAACTAAATAGCATAGATACTCAGATGATTTCATCTCAGGAGAATGTGATGATGAGAAATGTTTGAGTTTACATTAAAAATGCTGGCATTTATTTGCAATACTGTGTTGTGAAGTCTGAGAAGATTTTGTGACATTAAGATCTCTTTGGAGCTCTAGATGATTACTACAGCATGCACATGTAGTTTAGCAAATGTCTTCATTTAAAAAAAAAAACCTGGATTTTTTTATACAGTATACACTAACATTCAAAAGTTTGGGGTCAGAGTAGTTTTTTTTTTTTTGTTTGTTTGTTTGTTTCTTGCTTTCTTTTCCTTTTTTCAGCAACAAAGTATTAAATTGATCAAAAGTGACAGTAAACACATTTATAATTTTTTTTATAAAGGATTTCTATTTTAAATAAATGTTGTTTTTTGAACTTTCTATTCATCAAAGAATCCTAGAAAAATGCATCATAGTTTCCACAAAACTATTAAGCAGCACATCTGTTTTTAACATTAGAAAATATTTGCTTTTAAATTGCAATAATATTTTACAATATTACTGTTTTTACAATCAAAGAAATGCAGCCTTGAGACTCAAGCATAAGAGACTTAACATTACAAAATCTTACTGACCCCAAACCTTTGAACTGTGAACATTTGCACAGTTTGTAATGTAAAAATGTTGTCTTAAATTAAAATATGACACAACTTGTTTTCAAAAAAGACACTTTTTTTTGCATATTGGAAAAACTTTTTTTACTTTTATTTTTATATATTTATTTATTTTTATTTTATTTTTTGTTGTTGCAGTGATCCATTTGGAGACAGTCACTGCACTCTCCAGAGAATTTGGCCCCAGTGGCTCTCCCTGAGTCTGCAGGAACAGATGATTGTTTCAGTATGTCTACTGGTCCAAAGCCTCAAGAGTGAAAAAGGGAAGGAAGATGCCTGAGATCCACTCAGCTACATTACCGGAAAGTATTCCATAGGGCAACAGACTTTTCTTTTGTGAAAATTTAGCCTGATGCAATCTGTTTTCTCACTGTGTGATCATCTGACATCCTGCATGCTTGTTTGTTTTAGGTTTGTCGATTCCATCAGGCCCTGTTTTTCTTTAGCTGAGTGGGTTGCTTGGAAGTGTGTTCTCCATGGCACTATCCCACGTCAAGCTTTTTTTGTATGTTTAATCAAGTTCATTATAAGAGTTGAGCCTATAAAAACTTAAAGTTAAAATGAAAGTTAGTTTCTTTCTTTCTTTCTTTCTTTCTTTCTTTCTTTCTTTCTTTCTTTTCTCAGGCATATAAAATAATAATATAATCTATAGAAATTTAATTTAAATCAATTTAAATTAAAAAATAAACATTAAATAAAATATATGATAAATTATTTATTAATACAACAAAAGCAAAACATTAAAAATTATCTTGATATTTCAGGGGACAATAAATTGTGACTGATATCTGAATTCACTGTATTTTAAACTACTCAAATGTTTGTATTCACACTTTTATTTCCTGATAAACCTATATATGTAAGCATTCACATATACTACGTGTGTGTGTGTGTGTGTGTGTGTGTGTGTGTGTGTGTGTGAATTTGTAAAAAACAAAATTTACAGTAACATTAGTTATTTGTTGTGTAACAATAAAATAGCTAAATTTAAAGAACAAAGCTGTATTTTAAGCAGTCAGGCACTGAATGATTTTGTTATTGACCTGTTTACATCTCGTTTTTTAACACAAGACTTTTTACTGTAAAGCCCGAACATCTAGCTGTCATTTTAGTGGAACAGCTGCACTATAAAACTATTATGAAGACCAGGAATTAACCATCCAGCTGTTCTGTAATAGATTTGTAATGGCTGAAAGAGAGCTCTCCAGCTGTTCTGTAATAGATTTAAAATGACTGTGAACAAACCCTCCAGTGCTTTTATATTTCACTCTTGTGTCAGTTAAATCTCCTGCTGTAATCAAGCTGAGCTAAGGTTTTCTCAACATTATATTAGCATATTTCTCAAAACTACTTCCATACTTGAAATACAGCAAACTGTTTGACAGTTTATGATGGTACACCGTCTTTCTTTATTTTATGTTTTTTAATGTAGAAGTCACCTCACAATTTTTTAGAATGTACAAAAAAAGTACTTTTATTATGGATTTGTTAGACATAGCACACTTTTTAAGACTTCATTCTGAAGATGGGAAATATCAGTAAAGGAGATATAAAAACATTACGATATTAGTGAGAACATATTCTTTCAAACTCTTTTAAGATGTGGTTAAAATACCACATCATATACTTTTATAAAAAAAGAAAGATTTTAAACATTTATTTTTGTCACTTAATTTTAATTTTTTTTAACTAATTGTAATGTTTCAGTTTGTTTTTTGAATCTTTTAGTTGAATTAATAATCGTAACCTATGGCTGTGGATTCACAATACATCTCGCAGTCAAGATTCAACAACCACTCAATTGATAGTAAGGTTAATTGAAAATAGTTAAAAACAAATAACAAATAAATAGAAACTCAATCTCATTGGGTGTTATGATGTAGCCTATCTCTGATTAAATGATTTCACTCCTTTTCTCAGAAAAAGAGAATATAGGCTGTGGAAATGCATCACTGAGTCGCGTTTGTTAATCTTGATAAACTGTACGTAAGTGAATATGTGCATATACTATTACAGAAAACACATTATCCTCACAAATGTGTTCCCATTCTGTAAAAGCTGATGGGTGGTGCTGCCCTCTATTGGTGACATTCATTGCCTTCATTTTATCATAAAGCCATAAAGTTAGACCTACATCATAAAAAAAAATCTATTTATATATTTCTAATTGTGATTTAGCTAACCACAGTCACAAAAATGCTATTAAAATGTGAACATGCAAAATGATTCACAGACAATTTATGATTGGGTAAAGAAGCCAAAATCTTGGATTGACTAAAGAAGCCAGAAAAGAATTTTTCATGAGTTCAGTAAAGACCAGAATAGTCTTACTTTCCATCATGCACTTAGAGAGAATATACTATACAGAGCAAAAAACAAAACAAAAACAAAACGTCTTTATTAATTCCTGATGGTGAGTTATTTTCCACTGGGAGTCATTATATTTTATCAAATGAGGACAATAGAGACATACTGCTTTGTGCACAGTATCTAAAGTATCAACAGCGAACAAAGCGATATTCAACTACTGCGCATACTGTAAAATGGGGTGCACTACATAGATTACTAAAACTATGATCTGAATACAGTGAGGTGTTTTTTCTCAGTATCATACGGCGCTCTGCTCACTTGATGCAGAAACACAAAATCGGGCTCTGCAACACTATAGGGAGTGTTTGACTGTTAGATTAGCATTAATGATGGGATAATTGATAATAACTGAAGAAGCCACAAATGA
>JAUZSZ010000083.1:11599441-11611055 GCA_034780575.1 Labeobarbus marequensis
TTAAACTTGATCTCATCACTAAAGTGAATTTTGGACCAGTTCTCCTCTGTCCACAAAACATGGTTCTCCGCAAAAGTGAGCTTAGCCTCGTAATCCTTTCTGCTGATGAGAGTCCTTGTCACTGCAGAGTGCACTTTCAGTCCGACTTCTTCAGAGCCTTACCCTGTTCAGTGCTGAACTGTCAAGCAATTCCAGCTGCAGTGCTGAACCAACTTCCCCATTGAGATTCTCCGCATTATCTTGTCCTCTTATGCATTTGTCTTGCATGTACAACCAGTCTTTTTGGCGGATTTTGAATTCGTGTCATTTTAAACCTGCAATATTTGAGAAATAACAGATTTGGAATGATCAGCTTCTCTTGCAGTGGCTGAAAGGGTCACCCCTTTGGCCTTCATCTGGATGCCTCCTTTTGCAGGGTTTCAGTCAACTTAGAGCGACCTGCTATCTTGCAATCTCAGTGAAAATTAGAAGAATGCTGCCAGTTAAAATGGGTTTGTCAGACAATTAAGGAAATTACCACCAGGTGCCAGATTAACACCAATAACAGTTATTTTTCAAATCTCATTTCTTTATGTTAAGCTGCAGTGAATGCATCTTTAATTAGTAGTTGTGGTAAATTGTGTTGTGGTTTGGTGATTTCTATCCATAAATATAAAGGTGCTTCAAAAGGTTCTTCAAGCGATGCCAGAAGAATCATTTTTGGTTCCACAAAGAACCATTCAGTCAAACCATCTCATTCTTACCTTTTTTTATAATCTGAAGAACCTTCTTTCGCCACAAAGAACCTTTTGTGAAGCAGAAAGGTTCTTCAGATGTTACAGCTTCTTTATGGAACCATTTAGACAAAAAGGTTTTTTCTATGGCATTGTGAAGTACCTTTATTTTTAAGACTGTATGCACCAAAATATGGTTTATAAATGAACTGTTGTTTTTCCTTCAGAACATCCGCTGGGCTGGAGACGATGAATTAAATATTGTAGGTACCTATGATGCACTGTTGAATAAAAGAGAGTCCTAAATGTAAATTTCCTATTAGAGTATTATAAGTGTTGTTCATCAGTACATAATTCTCTTAATCAGATGCCTCATGTGGCTTATGGAGTTTTAGGACAAATGAAACCCCATATCATCGAGGTAAGGCCTCTTCTGATTTACGTCAGAGCTGTGATGCAACTTTTGCCACAAGGAAATTTTGACTTTGAGTACGTATCTGGGGAATTACATTATTACAAAAGATATGATGACAAGATATCCTATCAGGTGCTATCTGCTGCACCAGACTGTTTAAGATTGAGTGCCATTTTTGGTAAAACACTTGATTTTTCTGCACTTTTCTTCTGAATTTTAATAAACGTTCTAATTCTGTGAGAATATTGAAATCCACACCACAACTATAATGGTAAAAACTAAGAGGAATGATATTGTTGGAACCACTTTCAGAATAACTGACATTGACATCAAAATCCATTTAAATTAGCAGATGACATAAGGCGGCAGCAAGCACTTAAATTAATACAATTTTATCATCTCTTGCTGTGGATGCCATTATAGTTAGGATTTTAAAGTTGTTGTTTTTTTTAAAAACTGTTGCACTGCTTTTCCCTCAGGTTAAAGAGAGGTGGGAATGGCTTGGGCTGGATGTTAGAGGCCCGTTCTCTCGGACGGTAGACCAGCACACGCACATCATGACCCTGACTGACTACCATTCCAAATGGGTGGAAGCGTTTCCTTTGACTCAGAATCTCAGTCAGGATGTGGCCAAGTGTCTCGCTGAAGTCATCAATCAGCAGGGATACCCTCTCGGAATTCTGTCCCGGCTTCCCAGGCGGATCCTCATGGAAGTAAGAGACACAGACACCTTTCCAAACCTTTGGGGTCAGTAAGATTAAAAAAACAAAAAACAAAAAAAAAAAAATACTTTTATATAACAAGAATGTGTTAAAATGATCAAAGGTGACAGGAAAGCCATTTAGAATTTTATGAAAGATTTGTATTCCAAATAAATGCTGTTCTTTGGAACTTTCTATTCATCAAAATCATTTAAAAATGTGTCACGACTTTGCATGTGCATGTTATCAGCATGTTAGAATGATTTCTTAAGGAATGCGTGACACTGGAGTAATCATGCTGAAAATTCAGCTTTGATCATCACAGGAATAAATTAAATTTTAAAATGAATTCAAATAGAAAACTGTTATTTTAAGTTGTAATAATATTTCACAATATTACTGTTTTTATGGTGAGCATAATAGACTTTTAATTCAGTGCCTTTAGAAAAAATTATACCAACCATAAACTTTTGAACAGTAGTGTATGTAGGAATTCCCTTGGAAATCCTTTGAATTTCCTTTGGAAAAACAGCTGCGTTTCATATCATGGATTAATGGTTGTAATTTTTCTCCTCGCTCTCTTTAGGTGAACCGTGAGTTGAAGAAACGCCTGAGGTTGAATTCAAACGCCTTAGTCATACACCACCGGCAAACTGGTTACATGGACTTGGTCACCGAATCGCTTCTTAATGAGTACGACATCGTCAGGCATTTACTGCTCAATTTATCTCAGCTGTCAGTTATTTATTTTGAATTTGAGAACTTTATTCAGTATGTGATGTTACGTGATTTAATTCTAATATTTACGTCTTAACTGAGATGACAGTTTAACCGTTTCATGATCAGTTACATTTTTTTATCATGTGAATAGGAAAATCTGTGTTGCTGAAATATATTGTTACTTCATATACATATTTCAGGATGCTGGATGAGCTGGTGAAGAAGCATGGCAGCATCTGGCATATCCTCCTCCCTGCTGCCACTCTGCGCCTCTGCTGCACCAGTCACCCCACTACCAAAGAGAAACCCTTCACCCGCATGTGTGCCAGTGACCCGCTGTTCTCATCCGCACCCAGAGAACTGCCTGTAAGTCACCGTGTCCCTCACAGTTTACATTCTTTCATAAGAATGTACTAAGCCATCATTGGATGCTTTGTAATCAGGGTTGGGGAGTAACAGAATACATGTATCTTAATTACATATTTAAAATACAAAAAAATCAATAACTGTATTCCATTAAAGCTAAAATAGCTTTTTAAAGTGTAATCTGTAGTCAAATACATTTCAAAAGTAACATTCCCTTGTTTGTAATGTACTGTAAGTTGACACTCGTGGCAGTTTGGTTTACTTATTTTCTTTGTTTGCTTGGTGTCTATAGTACAGTGCTACTGATGTTCGCTTGAGTTCTTTTGTCATCCCAACCACTGACGCCAACAATCTAGGAGCTGTGTCAGACACTTCGGTAAGAGGCCTGAATAAAGATGAAATTAGATTGTGGTTTTATGTGGTTTTGTAAGTGAGCATAATTTGTTTTTACATCTTATTTTTCAGGTGCACTCTCTGAAGGATCAGATTTTTCCCCAGTAGAGAAACTAAAGATTTTGTCACGTTTACTTGATCTCAAAATTTCACATACACGTTGCAGTACTGCAAAATGTTAATTGGTTTACTAAAATAAGAGAAATAAAAGAAGAGAAAATAATAAAAATGACCCCATTCAAAAGTTTACATACACTTGAATTTTAATACTGTGTTGTTACCTGCATGAGCTGCAGCTGTTTTTTGTTTTGTTTTTTTGTGATAGTTGTTCATGAGTCCTTTGTTTGTCCTGAAGAGTTAAACTTCCCACTGTTCTTCTATGATTTTGAGATCCATCTTTTCACACCGAGGACAACTGAGGGATTCATACATAACTATTACTATTACAGAATGTTAAAGCAGTCACTGATTGTAATGACCTTTGAACAGAATGGAGATGTGTACATTTTTCTTATTTTGCCTAAATATCAATTCTTTTCATTTAGTATAATTTTTAATGTAGTTTCATTTTTCATTTTTTCATTTCATCCCTTCAGAGGCTACAGAAGGTACTTACATGTTTCCCAGAAGACAAAATAAGTGACATTTACCTTGATCTTCAAATTCAAAACGTTTTCACCCCCCATCTCTTAATGCGTGTTTTTTCCTTCTGGAGCATCAGTGAGCGTTTGAACCTTCTGTAATAGTTGCATATGAGATGGATCTCAAAATCATACAGTCATTGTAGGAAAGGGTTCGAATACACAAATATTGCTGGAAAACCAAGAATTTGTGGGAGCTGAAGGATTTTTCTGAAGAACAGCTGGCAGTTTAACTGTTCAGGACAAACAAGGGACTCATGAAAAACTATCACTAAAAAAAACAAACAAACAGATAAAACAAAACAACAACAACAACAAAAAACAGCTGAGGATCATTCAGGTAACAACACATTATTAAGAATCATGGGGATGTAAACGTTTTTTGAACAGGGTCATTTTTATAAATTTACCTATTATTTTCTCTTCTGTTCTATATGTAAATATCGTTTATATGAAATATTTTATTCAGGTCAGTAATAAATAAAAAATAACATGCTTTTTGTATGATCCCTCTTATTTTGGTAAAATAATTAACATTTTGCAAGATTTTGACCACAATTGTACATAGACTGTAAATAGAGAAGCAAATTTGCACTGTTGCCTTGTACAAATATTATAAAGAAATAAAATTATTTTTTAAACAGTACAAGAAGCAATAATTTATGTTTCATCTCCTTTGTTTATCCCTTGTTTTCATTTTTGTTCATATTATACAATTAGTTCCAACTTGACTGGTGTTCAAAATTGCTGATATGAAGTCCAGTGGCACTGAGAAGTTTAACTCTTCACATCCCTCTGCTTTTCTGTACATTTATATGGTTTATGTACAGTATGTGAACTAGATAGATCAACTTTAAAGGGATAGTTCACCTAAAAAAGTATAATGTGTGTTTGTGTGTGTTTCTTTTGAAGAATTGATTACCCATTGATTTCCAATACTGAGACATTTCTCAAAATATCTTCATTTGTTTTTTTGGAAGAAATAAAGTCGTAAACACGAACAACATGAGGGTGACTGAACTCTGACTGATGATGAATTGTTTAGTTTTTGGGTGTACTATCCCTTTGAATAGTGCTGGATCTGGTTGTGAATGTAACAGTCTGTACTCCAGTGAGGACCCAGCTCTGCAGATGGCGCTATAGAGCAGTTTTGATCGGTAAGTGAAGAATGAAGAAGAGCTACACACATGCACGAGTTTCTTTTTAAAGCCGTTTAGTTGAGCTGAAGTCCATTTACTAACTCCACTAACTTACCGCTGGTAAAATGTTCTCAATCTTCATGAGTGCATGCCTCCCGCTGTTTAACAAAAGTTGAAATGTAAAACATACTTTAAAAACGACGCTACTGACTTAAAATGAGAAAACTAATCATAGGAATTGGTGGGTGAGTAAACTAAACGTGAATAAAGTTAAAATATTGTTCCTGCATATATGAATTCTACATGAATTGACGTGACAGAATGACAAATGGAGGAAAGACCACTCTGAGTAAAAGCCTGCAGGAGCTTCTGCATAACAGCTTTGTTATTTCTCAAGACACCTTTTTCAAGGTACTACGCCCATTTTATGTTAATTCATTTGTCATTGTCTGTTTATGTCAAATTCTTATTAATTTGCGTCTATTTCTCAGGATGACTCAGTGGTCCCTGCTGATGTCAATGGCTTTAAGCAATATGACAGTAAGAACAGTCCTGTTATTTGCTGCTTAGATTTGCTTTTCTATGTTTAATGTGTCTCACCATGCCAGTTGTCCTGTTTTTAAAAACAAGGTGTTATGTATACATTATTTTTGTGAAACTGCTCTGCAGCTTTGGACGCCCTGCACATGGACAGGATGATGGCAGACATTGGCTTGTGGCAGGAAGATCCTCAGAACTTCATGACGTCTTGTGGTCGTGCAGTGAAATCCACAGCTTCTGAGCCATCCAATGTGTTTGTTCTTATAGTGGAGGGATTCCTCATTTTTAATCATGGGTGATTTTGTTCAACAGACTACCTTTAAGGAAGAGGAAGTCATACAGGAGAATGTTTTTGTACAGTTGTTATGGTTTGGAAGGCAAGATGGGACAGAACGCTATCAATCTTGCTCCTGATGCAAGAAAGCAAAATATCTTTTATGACAAACTTGTGACGTTATAGTGCACCCAAAAATGAAAATTCTGTAGTCTCACCCTCTTGTTGTTCCAAACCTGTGTAACTTTCTTTCATCTTTGAAACATAACTAAATATATTAGTGTAGATTTTTTTTAAAAACCTGAGAGATTTCTCTCCCTCTGTGAGACCGAAACCAAAGTTTTGATGCTACAAAAGATCATAAAGTCATTGTAAACGTAATCCGTATGAATCGAGCAGTGAGTCTTCTGAAAAGGCAGTCACTTTATATGAGCAGATTTAATTTTGGCTTTACTTGACATAATAAAAACTAATAAATCCATTTACATTTACATTTAATCATTTAGCAGATGCTTTTATCCACAGTGACTTACACATACAAACCAATTTAAATACACCAAACGGAAGCTCAGCTCTACTTGGTGCACATTTTAAATGATAATTTCTTTATATTATGTATGCTCCGATACATTGACAGTTTATTTACATGGTCATTAATTGATAGAAATACAGTTATTCATGCACATTTAAATGGGCCATTTGAGAAGAATACATAGTATATAGACTTTTGTAAAGCAGTCATCTCTTCTAAAAACCTGTATGTTAAGATGTTGAAGTACTTACAGTAATATCAGTTCAGTGAGTATTGCAGCAAACTTCTGTTGAGTGAATGACCTCTAGATCAACTAAACATGTTTGATTTTGAGTATGGATTGCACTATCATGAACAGTTTACATGTTTTCCTGATCCATGTTGTGCTTTCAGGCCACTTAATGCCTTGTTCAACAAGAGGTACTTTCTGCAGATCTCTTATGAGATATGTAAAGAGAGAAGAAGGTAGGAACGAGGCTCCTGTTAGATGAGTCTGGTTTCATGAACCATTAATATTTTGGCTGAGTCTGTCACCTTTTTCCTTTCTCTAATCAATAGCTCAAGAGTCTATGTGCCTCCAGATCCACCAGGCTACTTTGATGGATATGTCTGGCCCATGTACTTGAAAAACAGAAGAGAAATGGAAGAAACCGTAAATAACATCGGTACTGTAATATTTAAATTTATTAATAGTTAAATCCCTTCTATTATGGAGAATTGTGTGAGTGAGGTCTTTGCACTTTATACAGTGTTTCTGGATGGCACACAGAAGAGCGAGATGTTGCTGTCGACTGTTCTTGCAGACATTCAAGAAATGCTTATGGTTACACAGAGATGAGTTGTCACGTGAGTAGTTCAGCAATAATATTGCCATTTACACTCTTAGACTTTTTCTCTATCTGAATTAAGTTCCCAGATTTTGAGGACCGTGGTTTTTCAGCAGTCAGCAGTTTTCCGCAAGAATATTGTGAATATATCAATGAGTTCCTCATAGCATTCATTAATGTCTAATTTCACTTGCTCATTAAAGTCGATATGCGGCAAGCTATGTGACTGTCATGCGACAATCTGAAGCATGTGCATTAATAGTACTCAAAATAAGTGAATTAACAGAGCAGAGCATGTTCATAAAGGATTTCACTTGATGTGAGTCAGAGTAAATGTAAACAATGACAGACAAATGATTGTTAATGAATTGTTGTACAAATGCAGAAAAAATTTAACAGATGAATAGTAATGTGTATGTTATGTAAAATATGCTGGGAATCTTTTGAATAAGCGGAATCAGCCTAAAATCTGCATTTATTCTCTATTGACACTTATGAAAGATTAAGGCAGGTTGATAAACAGGAATTAAATGGATAGTTCACTCAATGGTAGAACATTCTGTCTTCATGTCATTCCAAACCCATTAAAACTGTCATTCATCTTTGAAACACAAATAAATGTTTAATGAAACTTGAGAGAACCTGATACCTGAATCTCTTTGATGATGCATGCTTTACATCCTGTCCTGCCATCTAATATTTATAGCGAATGCATAACTGTCAGCCGAAGTCAGATTAGGCCTGAGGACTGTTTGTATCTCTGGTGCCTTCTCTTCAAATGATAAATAAAACAAATGGAACAATTTTTGATTTTCACATTTAAAAGAACAACTCTTGGAAATGTTTTTATAAAAGATTTGGTGTGACTTCAGTCATTTGAGGCAGAGGTGGGTGATATGACCAGAATCTTATATCACGATATGTCATTTTATTTCACGGTAACAATGTATATCATGATATATTTATATTGATACCATAGAAATGTCATATTTCTTGTCAAAAAAACTCTGGCTCACTGAAGACAAGTAAACAGTCAGCAAATAAATAAGAATAAGAAACTAAGTACAAGCAACAGGACAAAAAACTACAGCAGAACAAATAAAAAAGAAATGCTAAATACATTGTATAAAGTATTCAAATGTATAAAAACACTGCATATTCTTCAGCGTGTCAGTTATTTCTTGTTACTAAAGATAATAAAGTGATTTAGTCAAGAGCAGTGAGAGATTTTCTCTCTTTTGTTGTTTGATTAACATGAATGACGCACAGCAGGAATTTTAGACTGCTGTCACTTGAGCTGCCTGGTGTTGTGTAAAATTCAGTTCCTGTGGGTGGACTTATGCCTTTAATATATTATAATCTATCAGTACTTGGAAACTGGTGATTTCCAAACAGGTGTATGTGGAAAGATTTTTTTTTTTAACTAAAAATACAATAATAATAATAATAATAGAAGAAGAAACTATGTGACAGAAGTAAATGTGCATTTACTTGTGTCACTGTTATTATATTTCTACATGATATCCAGTATAATATAAAAAAGAAGAAAATTTGTATACACTCTGCAGTACTGGTAACCAGTGACAAATACTGTAGGTTGGGATAATCAGACTGTTCAAACAAAAATTAAAGCCCCACAAATTAAATATATATATAAAGCTAAATACATCAAAAAGTACCAAAACAAAAAACATATTAGCCTAGGTTAGCATAGGTTATTTGCTTATTGTTTGCTCTGCTGTGTGCCTGTAATCAATCATATTACACAAACTATGCATTGTCTTGACACTGTTGCAGTTTATCTTTTAATGCTTAACACTGAAACTTTATTACCTTTTTGAAATAATCTATTAAACAAGCAGCGAATTGAAGAGTATGCACTAATATTTTCAGTTACATTCATTTGCGAGTTGTTTCAATGACACACCCACAATATGAGAACTAATGAATATTCACATAAACTCAGGGGAAAACTTAGTGATTTGGGGGTCCTACGCAAATTTCAGGAATGGGGCCCCAACGCAATAACTATGTGCTCTTTTACGCCTTATCTCTCTCTCATAGGTTATAGCTGTAACTAGTTTATTTACTCCTTCACAACTTAAGTAATTAATTAGTCAACCTGATGCTTTCTGTTTCACAAAAGGTTCTTTGTGGCGAAAGAAGGTTCTTCAAATTATAAAAAAGGTAAGAAAGAGATGGTTCTTTAAAGAACCTTTGACTGAATGGTTATTTGCGGAACCAAGAATGGTTCTTCTATGGAAGAACCTTTTGAAGCACCTTTATTTTTAAGAGTGTATTTATTCTTCAACAGTGATGCTATAGAGCTACTGCAAAAAAAACAGAAGTTCAAAGACAAAATCCTAAAGACGGCACTTGTGTCTCTGGTGCATAAAGTATAAAGGGGACAACCTAGAACTGCCTAGCAACCACATAGAAATGCACTAAAATGACTCAGAAACTGTGACAACCTGACATAACGATTGGCAGTTCGTAGCAGTTAGTTTCACTGGGGCTGATGATGTAAACATCTAGCTAAACTGAGGGCCTACTTCAACCGAATTACTGAAAATGTTAAAGACCACCATACCATCTTATTTATTTCACTTCTTAGACTGCTACTTAGCAATTGTGACGTCAAATTTATTCATAGTTAATAACAGCTTTTTTATAATGGTCAAGATAGAGTTAAATATTTATAACAGGATATATTTAATAACATTATGCAAACAAAGTCTTTAACATTACAAAACAGATCAAAGAGATCCAGGCTGAGGTATAATTGTTTGTTCACTGAAATAGTCTGGAAAACTACACTGATAAAACACGTTATTAATTATAAACTATAATTTAAAATCATGTAAATGTCAAGTAAACAATATGCTCATGAATTCAGCATAGCATTTCTGCAACATTCACATTTATATTGTAAAATGTGGATTTGAATGGTGTGTGCTTCTGTGCATTTAGGAGAGTTGTGCAGGATATAGTTCATTGAGTCCACATTAAATGGCGAGTTTGTTCAACTTGTACGTATCTGATTACCACACAGCTACAACTTGCCAGCTGTTCCTCAGTGAATCTCCTGTATCGTCCACACACCATTAGCATCGCTGGTGCTTTTCCTTTCCTTGTTCTGTACGGTGAGCTTGTGGCAGTCAATGTGTCTGAACTCTGCTGCAAAAATCGCGAAAAGCACAAAAAAACACATGACCAGAGCCCACTCACATATGGCAGCTTCAGAGCGAAACCCTGTCTTATAGAGAACAAACACTGAGAAGACATAAGGTTAAGGACAACAAAATTACAACTTATAATAATATGAAGTGAAAATGCATTCATTTCATAACTAAAATGAAATTTTATCATCTTTTAGAGCTGAAGGATACTGCAGATGACCAAACAAGTACACAGGCTGCAGAGGATAATGCGCACTGGCACCACCCACTTGCGGTCATGTGATGGCGGGCTGTAGTACGAAAGCCACGCCTGGATCCAGAAATAAACCAAACCCAGGGAGAAGGCCATGAGCGCCCCAAGCAGATGAACCGCCTTCACAACGGATTGCTAATAATGCAAAAGCAAGCACAAATAAGCACAACACAATTTGCAAGCAATTTCTGTTTGATTGTAGTCCATATACTGACTGTACCTGGAAGTTTCCTAGAATGGAAATCCCAATGCTAGAGATGAAGCCAAGCACCAAACCAGCCGTGTTTAAATGAGACCCGGAACCCAAATCACGCACCTGCTGAAATCTGATTGTGACAATCCACAACGCTACGGAAAGAGAAAGAGAAGGGTACACAGAAGGTACAGTACATGGTCTGAATTTCCAAATGAGATGAAAGGACTCACCCAACACACAGCATATGTTGCAGATTTGAGAAAACAGGCAGCTCTGGGGGTTGTATGAGCCACATGTGCTGGAGGAAACAATATTCATTGATTTTCAATGTCATATTTTCAAATTTACATCCATTTATGCGTTTCTGGCTCTGGAACATCTTACAGTAACACAGTTAGTCCCACAACGCTTTAAGTAAACACTTCTTGAGGAAGTTTAGATCCATTAATGTTAAATAGAAGCTTATTTTTAGCTCAACGATTACCATGCTGTTAAAAATATATATGTGACCCTGGAGCACAAAACCAGTCTTAAGTCGCTGGGGTATATTTGTAGCAATAGCCAAAAATACGTTGTATGGGTCAAAATTATTGATTTTTCTTTTATGCCAAAAATCATTAGGATATTAAGTAAAGATCATGTTCTGTGAAGATATTTTGTAAATTTCTTACCGTAAATATATCAAAACTTCATTTTTGATTAGTAATATGCACTGCTAAGAACTT